>JACDJE010000022.1:2220609-2409088 GCA_016647715.1 Pavo muticus
GGGGGGAGGAACTGCCGGAGGAGGGGATCGAACCCGCGACCCTCGGAGGGCCGTTGCCCCGCAGCCGGGCCAGGAGCGGCGTCCCCGGGGGTGGGCGGCCCCGCGCATCCCTTCGCACGGGCGCTGACGGGCGGCAGCTGCTGATTGTTTAAACGAGGAGTTGGTTGCTTAGCAACCCGGAGGAGGCTCATTACCGAAGCCACAGTGATTAACAAAAAAGGGTATGAAAGTAAAATGGATTAATTATTTAATTAACTAATTGATGATCAACTTCTTTTTAATTATTCACTTAATTAAAGAAGTGTAACTACAACACTGCCCTTATCAAGCGTGTTGATATACTGACAAGATTTCAAAGACAAAAAAGAAGAAGAAGGAAATAAAATAAAAAACTGTTTCTTCCCCACTGTCGGTGCAGTGCTGTGCTCTGGGTCCGGGGGATCCCTGCTCCCAGGGACCCCAGAACTGCCTGGGAAGGGGCCGGCTGTCACCCCTGTGCCACGCAGGGCAGAGCTGGCACTCCATGCTCCGCTGTCATGGAGCTTAAATCCAACCTCCAGGGGAGAGTTCTGGAGGCCTCACTGCCTTTGGAGTATGGGCCGGTCCTTCCCTCTTTGCTTGCTGTTGGGTGATCAGACCCAGCAGGTGGGTTATGGATGGATGTGGACACCTCTGCTGCTGTGTTTGTGGGGTGAAGGACATGGATGGCCCTGGAATGAAGTGCCTGGGGCATCTTGTTGACCCCAGCACTACGGCTTGTGCCTGGCACACATCAGAGCAATGCCACAAAGAGTCCCAGCCGTGGGGACAGCTCAGTGCGAGGGGTTGGCCTCAGGGTCCTGTTGTGGTGCCCATAGCACGGAGGGGGTTTTCCTTTTGGAGGGATTTGTCCTCTGTGTTCTGCCCATGTCTGGCTCTCCCTGCACTGCACTAATTTTGTTTCCTTCTTTTTTTTTCCTTTTTTTTCCAAAGTAAACAGTGCAGCTTGCTGAAAACATTCACCTCTTGATTAATTTAGCCCTAATGACAAAGCTGGCTCTGCAGTCAGCGGGTAAACGCGGGAGTGGAATCCGCCCGGCGCTCCCAGTTAGCGCAGCCGATGGGAGAGGGACGAGAGAGGCAGTGCTGCAGGGCCCGATCGATCCTATTTACCCATCCAGAGAGTGATCGGATTTATTGTCAGTGGGAGGAAGACAAACGGATCACTTCTGCTCTGTGCGGCATTGGCAGCTGTGTGATCAGAAGGAGGGGGACCTCGGAGCAGTTTGGTTGGGTTTAACCCCCCTCTGAAGCTCCTCTCCCCCATGCTTCGTGTGCAGGCCCATATGGGGATGGATGAGGGATCCCCCGCTCCCTTGCTCGGTTCCCTGTGCCTCTGGCAGGTTTTAGGAACAACAACCAAACCTCCCCCAGTGTTTAAATCACGCACCTAATCCCCTCGCTGTCTTAATTAAGCAGAGGGAAGTTTAAATTGTTCTGACCATCTTTGGGGGGATTATGTATTTCAATCATCATTACGGTATGGCTATTTGTGATACCAGGAGATAGATAGGTATATCCATTGTACGATCAGGCATACAAATTATAATCCCCCCACAGACGTTTAAATAACAATTTTAAATACTGACGGCCGGGCAGAGGGCACGGGGAGATCAGGAGGGGATGCAGGGTGTGGGTGAGCCCCTGCCTGCAGCTCCTGCCTGCGATATGGGAGATGGTGGGTGTGAAGGGGGCTCCATCCTGGGGTCCGTTCCATGTAATAGGGCTTGGGGTGTGCTGGGTGCCCTCCCTGCACAAAGTGAGGTTCTCATCACCTCTGCCGTGGGTGTGCAGGAGGGCAGGACGTGGTCTGGAGCTGTCTCATTTTCAGGGGGCTGCACATGGGGGATCCCACTGCCATTAACGGGAGCCGCTGAAGCACGGCGAGAGGAGAGGAGAGGAGATGCTGCGAGCGCTCGCTCTAGCAGCAGAACTGCTCAGGGGTGTGTGTGTGTAACTGTGAAATCAGCCCCTTTTAAAGCATGGATTATTGACTGAGTAGATCTAGCCGGCTCCTTTAGGGCCATTAGTCCTCGCACACACTTTGTTATTTTACACTGAAAACATACAGGGGGGGTTGTATCCTTTTGAGGCTGGGGGTGGCGAGGAGGAGGAATTCTGTTCTTAAGGAGTAAGTGGAAATGATGGCTCGAGACCAACTGCAACAAAAAGAGGCGCATGTCTGAGGGAATAAACCCACTTTCTGACTTGACAGCAATAAGATTGCAGGCTAAATTCCAACCCAGTGCATTTCTGTAGATTGGATTTGAATTGCAAAGAACTTAAAACCTATGCCTTAAGTGGAAGGACACAAAAATCTTCAAATCTATGCCAGAGAAACATTAAAAGCCCAAATAAATGGGCTTGGCTGGTGTCGTCCTTTGGAGCAAGGGCAGCCCAGCTGAAAAACTGATTTCTTCTTCTGTTTTTCAACACAGAGATCTTGTTTTCTGCCTCATCAAGTAAGCAGAAACATTATTATTATTTGCACTGTGACTTCGGTACAGGCAGCAAACGCAGTGCAGTGGCTGAGGAGCATCCCCTTCCCTTCCTGCAGTCAGGGCTGCATCACCGTGCTGTGCCAGGGGAGAACCAGGAGAGATGTGGGTCTTGCTAAAGCAGGAGAGAAATGCCTTATGCTCTTTGTTATGAACACCAAACCCACTCATAGAATCATAGAAATATTAAGGTTGGAGAAGACCTCCAAGATCCCCAAGTCCAACCCCAGTCCACCCCTCCGTGCCCCCTAACCACATCCCTCAGTGCCACATCTCCTGGTCCTGGAACACCTCCATGACAGTGACCCCACAGCTCCCCAGACAGCAGTGCCAGTGCTGCACCACCCCTTATGGCTGTCCCAAAGATTTGCCCTCTCCTCACGTGGAGATGGCCATGAGTCCTATTTATGTATCAAGGAGAACCTCATGCTGGGTTCCAGGTGAGGGATCAGACACTGCAGTGACGGACATGCTGCACACCAGTGTCACCAGAGCGGGAAGGATCTGGTGCTGCTGGTGTCACTAAGCAGGCTCAGATGCTGCCCCTCACTCTGTGCCCCTAAATCACCTTCAGCTCACAGTTCTGCACTCATCTCCTGCCCTGGGAACCCCCGCATCAAAGCCAGGCAGGGGAAAGCACGGCGCTGACTGCTCTGAACCATCCTCAGTGCTGTGATTAGAGGATCCAGAAACTGCTTTTCCAGAGCTCACCAACTTCACGAAGGATCTCAGGGGAGTTCCTCTCTGGGGGAACCTTATATTTCCTTGCTGATTTTTAAAAGTCTACTGTTAACACTGCGAGAGGTTTTTTAGCACCAAACTCTTGATGGATGCCGGGTTTGTAGGAGCTGTAAATGTAAATTGTTTTTCCTCTGGCCACTTGTGTTTTATTTGAAACGTACAAAATCTGAGTGTGTAGTTCCTGAGAGCTGGCCTAGAGAACAGCAGCACTCCCAAGTAGTTTGTCTCCTATCAAAAGGCATTAATAATTTAGTCTCTAATTAAAAGTGAGGTCAAACAATGAAAAATGACTGAGCTAAATAGTTACGCCGTGATGTATTAAAGTGACTGGTGGGGTTTAATGGATGGAAGGAGCGTTGTTGTTTGTTTATGTACAAAACGCTTTCAGTCAAAGGCAGTCCCCAGGAAATGTGTTTAACTGGGATCTGTTACAGGTAACTGAGCCAGTGGCTCAAACAGACCATTTTTACACACCTTCTGTTTCCCCAGATCGCTCAGGTACCTGTAAAAACAGCTTCTCTTAGCGATGAGGGGAGAGAAAGCACCCACTTGGGTGCCTCTTGTGTGATGATATGCCTGGGATGCTCACAGGGGAGGTTGGCTCCCATTTACACAACTCCAAGGTTAAGACATCAGATGCTGTATAGAACTACACTTCCGCTGCACTGCATGGCTAAGAAGAGAGCATGGCTAAGAAGAGAGCAGTGACTTATTCTGGCTGTGATAGGCAAAGCCAGGACATTCCAGCACAAACCGGGCCCAGAGGTGCTGTGTGAGAAGCCCAGATTTCTTTACAGTAATGCATGCAAACAAGCAGAAGAAACCAGAAGTCCCTACACCTAAATATTTAGCCTTTATTTACTTACATTTTCAGCTGGCAATCTTTATATAAAAAAAGACAGGAAGTTGGAGTTTTGCACCTATTTCATTTAACACCACTTAACTCCTGGCACTGGCCCAATATGTCTCCATTAAGAGAAGACTTTACAAAAATTGTCCCAATTAAGCAGCAGCATTGCGATTTGCTGTTGTTAGGCTAAACTGGTTCCCTGGGAGATGTCCTAATGAGGTATCCATCTTGATTAAGTGCAGACCCGTGAAGTGCTTCCCAATTAAAGGACAGAGTATGCAAGTATATTACCCAAAATTCTTAAAAACAGCCACTTGAGGTGTCTCCTGTGGGGCTCAGTGCCCAGTGGACAGCAGCAGTGTTTGCTTTGACACTGGAGGATGCTGACCAGACACAAGTGGTCACATGCTGTGAGCACCAGGTTCCTTCTACGTAGATCCCAGGGCTCAAAGTGGCCAAGGAGGATGGCCCAATGGGTGAGAGCCCAACCAGGTGGAGATGTGGATCTGTACTATGGGTCTGAACAGCCTTTTTCCTACAGGTTCATTGCAGGTTTTCTTTGGGATTTTGGGTAAATGCGTGGTGGTCTCTGTCTCAGGCCACCTTTTTGAAGCACTGGAGCTGAGATAAGTGTACTACAGGTAGGAAGGGCTCAGATACCGGTTTTTTACCTGGGCATGCTGAGTGTGTGCTTGTGGTGGCCCACAGAGAGACAGACTGTAAGGGGAGGGATGGTGGACCTCCTGCCCTCCATCTCTCTGCCCCAACTGCAGACTGCTGTTGGGGTGTACAGCAGGAGGGCAGGAGGTGAAGGCCTGAGTAGCAATGGGAAGTGCCCGGTGTCATTTAAGGAAAACAAACTCAACCCTCTCGTGAGTCTGGTGCAGGTTGTGGAGTCTCCATCTGTGGCATTTTGAGAAAGCTGGTCTAGATCTGGAGTTAGTCGGCACTGTCTGGACAGGAGGTTGGGTGTAGGGCACCAACACTGGGTGTAGGGCCCCAAGGCTGGGTGTAGGGCCCCAACACTGGGTGTAGGGCCCCAAGGCTGGGTGTAGGGCCCCAACACTGGGTGTAGGGCCCCAAGGCTGGGTGTAGGGCCCCAACACTGGGTGTAGGGCCCCAAGGCTGGGTGTAGGGCCCCAAGGCTGGGTGTAGGGCCCCAACACTGGGTGTAGGGCACCAACACTGGGTGTAGGGCCCCAAGGCTGGGTATAGGACTCCAACACCGGGTATAGGACTCCAACACTGGGTGTAGGGCCTCAAGGCTGGGGTTCCCCAGCAGTTCTCACCCTCCCAGCCACACCCAAGCATTGCAGAAAAGCGAGGTCTGCCTGCAGCAGTCGCGGGGCTCTGAAGGATGTGAGTGAGGAGGGGTGGCAGAGAGGACACTGCCATAGAACCCCACCTGGGGCTTTGAGAAGGGAGAAACCACATGAAAGTGAGTTTCTTCTCTAGGAAATAAGAGCACTCCTTTTTTCTTTTCAATAACTTTCACTTTAGTTTAAACCAACAGAAGTCCATTTGTCAAGTGTTAATATTCACCCAATGTCCAGAGGACATACCTTCAAAGTTATTTATAACAGCATTTTTTTCCCCCCAAGGAAACAGTGTTCTCATTCCATATTTCTTCTCCGCTACAGAATTACCAATCAACTGTTTTGGAGTCATTTTAAATACAATTATAAAGAATGCGATTAGGACAAGTGCAAAAGAAGTTAAACATCATCAATTCCTCAGTGCTGCCGCGTGGTTTACATTTTAGTATCATTTAAGGGGATTTGTGCCAACCTTTTGTAGTAGATTAAAGACAGATATTTTGTTTGTTACAATCAAACCTATGATTTCGGTTTTATAAATTTTTAAAATATTAATTATAGTTTGAAAAGTACACGGAGGTGAATACATTAACCAGCTTCCTGCTTAGATAGCAACTATTTGGTGTTTGGCATTAGATTAGCAAGGAGCAGGTTGGGAATTTTAATCCACCTTGTTAAGTTATTAAATTTTCTTTATTTACACACAGATCTTACTTTCATTAACATTGTAACAGGTGCTCATTAACAATTTATCATTTGCAAGGCAGAAACAAAAAGAGATTTTGCTACAAAGTTTTCTCTTCTGCTTGTCTAAATTATACTATGCGGGAAGGCTAAAACAACTGCAAATATTGTTTTAAGGCGCCACTCAAAACTTGGGCCCGTGTGGAAGAATTGGCAGTCTCTGCATATTTCACTGATTGGAGCTCCTTTCTGCATAGTTACGCTCACATTCTCCTTTCTCCTTCTGAAAATTGGGGTATTTACATTCTGAAAATCCTTCCTCAAGACGAGTGTTTGGGCTCATGGAAGCGTGGGCCCGTTATTCCACCGCGCTCATTCACATCTTCAGCAAAGACTAATAGAATTTTAATATGATCCGTAATCACACTAAAAACTGTGGTTCAAAATTCCTGAGCATCACTTCAGTGCTATTGAACAGCCCTGGATCTCATTAGCATAATCGTTTGCAGAGCCCTTGGAGTCCTATTTTCACAACCTTTTTATATTCTGAAAACAGGGGGTTTACAGTTTCTTTCCATGTATTTTTGGCATGAGAGCAGGACACGGCACAATTCCCCCCTTCTCCCCACCTCCCCCTGTCCTGCCAGGTGTTTGTGTCACACGTGCCATCCCCAGCTGGTGCCGGTGCTGAGAACCCAGCCTGGCTGCATCATCACCAAGCCTTGGGGACAGCTGCATGCACTGGAAACCTCCCTGTTTGCCAAAACCCACACGGTCGGTATGCCCACCTCTCTCCTTCTCATTGCCATTGCCTGTTGGAAGGAGGTGAGCCTCTGGCAGCCATCACTGTTGCCATCCCTTCTATATCCATTCCCCCATCCCCATCTCCATCTCCATCTCCATCTCCATCTCCATCCCCATCCCTATCCCCATCTCTATCTCCATCCCCATCCCCATCTCCATCTCCATCCCCATCCCCATCTCTATCTCCATCCCCATCTCCATCCCCATCTCTATCTCCATCCCTATCTCCATCCCCATCCCTATCTCCATCCCATCCCCATCCTCATCCCCACCTCTGCTGGTGGCCCAGGGCTCGGTCTCCCCACGTGCATTGTCCTGGCACGGTGCATGGATCACAGTGCTCTTGGCACTGCTCTTCATTTTGCAGGATAGAGCCCTCATTGGAGCTCCTGCCATTTGCAAGACTTCCAGCAGTCCTGGTGCACTGTGATGAGTTGTACCCCATCGGTGTTTAGTAGTGTTCCTTAGGCTTCCAGCTCTTGCTGCACCTAAGAATCCAAAATCCAAGCTGGGATTGCTTTTCCCAGTGTTACTGGAGTTGTGCATGACTCAGGCTGTGTGAAGCTCCATCGGGAGCTCAAAAAGTAGCTTCAGCATTCTGTGAGCACAAGGTGTGCTCCAGGACAGCTCCTGCCTTGCACGATGCTGACTGTGTGTGCAGTGAAAATAACCCTAACGCTTCTTTCTTCGTCTGTTTTGGCACGAGAATGTCTTAAGCACATCCCACTAATGCTGCTCAGCGTCATTCTCACTGCTGTGGCTTACACAGCTTCCTAAGGTGTGGTTAGAGGAGATGCTTCAATACAAGGCGTCTTGTGTTGCCAGACCCTAACGCCCCTCGATCTTCGTTCTGCTTGATTTCACATAGGCACAGCAGAACAGGGGAACTCATCGCCTCATTCATCTCCCCAGAGCTCCCTTCATGGACCTCGTCTGCAGGAACAAGGGGCAGGAAAGGTCACCCTTGGGAAAACCCATGCTGCTGGGCTGCTCCGTGAGCAGCCACGGCTGCAAACAAGATCAAACTCCAAATAGGATCACAAATGCAATCAAGCTCCTTTGGATTCTCCTGTACACACGTAGCAGGCGTCCAGTGATGGTGGTTTCAGTGCCTGCCTCAGTGCTGATGTTGCTCCATGCCCACCCCCTCTTCTGGTGCTCGCTGCATTCCCAGAGCATCACTTTATTCCGAGCTGCAAAGCGCTTCTCCCCTCTGTGATGTGGGGACTTCTATGGCCTGAACATCAAAGCAGGCTGAGATTCTCGCTCTGCCTCTCAAGACAGATCCCTGCAATTAGAGTTCTCCTAAATCCTTTTTAATTTACCACTGCTCTCACAACCCCTGGCTGCAGTGCTGGATTCCCCCCTGCCCCAACTCCCCTGCTCCGGCAGTGTTCCTTGCCCTGATGCGTGGTGATGGTGATGGTAGGGGGGACACCTCTCTGAGGAGACAGGAACCTGCAGCAGCATTGTGCTTAAATAGATACCAAAAACTAATGCCTAGAAAAGATAGGAAAAAGGACACGGGCAGAATGCCTCCCTGTCCCTGCTGCTCTTCTCTTCTCTCCATCCATTTGGTGGAAGCTCTGAATTGCTCCACTCTAACAACATCTCAAAGCAGCAAAGATGTCCTTGATGGCGTTCTTTTAGTACACAATTTTCCCCACCCCAGAAAGTTTTTATCTCCAGCCTCTTTTATTTTCTCACCGGCTGACACAGCCCAGTCTCCCTCTTTCTCAGAGTAAAATAGACAGTGCCTTTATTTATCCTGGTAGTACTTTAAACTACAATAAGATAAATGGGCACAATTATAGATGTGTACCAGAATAGGAACATGTGTTCTAGCATATGTGATGCTAACCTAAGCAGACATCTAAATGTACTTCTCAGATAACAAACATCACACACACACATATTTATTAAACTCGGCAACAGCCTATGCCATCCTTTTCAGCTACTTTTAAACAGCTGGTGAACTGTCAAAACCACGTTAAATATTTTAACAAACAAGTTAAATATTTTTAGTTGTTTCTGCGGCGGTAGTAAAAAGGCAGGGTGGTGTAAATCTGCCTGCTTGGAGGCGAAGCTGGGAGCGCTCTGCTGGGCTACAAGTTCCAAACCTCTTTCCCTGTGCAGGAGGGGCAGCAGGTCTGGCCCTGCTGGTGTGCAGGGGGAACCCACCTGGACCCCCTATGGCTGCCTTTACCATGGGTTAACGCAGTGAATTTAGTATTGGGGAGCTGGTAGACACCTATTTGTGGCACCTGGAGGCTCGTGATGCTCTACACCCCTATCCCTCTGCATAGAGCTGCTCCAAAGCCCATGGAGCATCACTTGGCGGCTGCGCAGAGCTCTGATGCTTTGGGGCAGGCAGGAGCTGCCCGCAGCCACCATTCATATCTCTGACAGCCCGGGGGGATTGGCAAACAACTCTGTTGTTATTTCAGTGAAACAGAGAGAACCCACAGTGAAACGGCACAGGGCAAACGCCCTTTGTTTTTAATACACATAAGGAAGGTGAGCATTACAACATGTGAGCGGGAGATAATGACAGGTGAATAAAAGGAAAGACAGCGGCACATCTAGCAAAGTGTCAGATTGAAGAATAAATGAACAAAGACAGGAGAATAAAAGGCTGTTATGAAATATATCAAATCCGATCTGATACGGATCGCGTTGCGGGAAGTTCAGTCTTCCTTTGCTGAGACAGGAGTCAAGGACAAACAGTTTGTCTGCGATTACGAGCTGTCCAGGCTGGAGAAATAAATGCACATGGAGGTCTGCTCGGCCCTTCCCTGGCTGCAGTTTGTTTGGCGGGGTGTTTCTATGCAGAACTGCTCCTGAGAGGGTTGTGGGCTCTCCTGGAAGGCTAAAGGAGAAAGAAAGCGCAGCTCAGGCTGCGTCCACAGGTCTGGGCTGGAGGAAGCAGAGCTGAGATGCCAAAGGGTGAGGCTGAATTTTGTTCTATTGGAGAAATGATGGACTAAATGGAAAGCAGTGACCTGGGCTGGAGCATGTGGCTGCTTGCAGGAGGGAGAAACAAGCCATGGAGATGTGATGGATCTTGGGGACGGATCTCAGCATCCTGAGAAGCTCGTTACAGAGCTGCTTCATCACACCAAGCTGTGCTGGTACAGGGAGTGGGGCAGAGAGGGGCAATGCAATACTGAAACTGCGGTGTGGTGGAGGTGTGGAGCTGCCTGGAAAAGCAGGACTGAAGGACACTGAGAGGGACAGGAGAATGGACGGCCTCTGAGGTGCCCCTGGGCTGGCCATGGCAGGGGCTGAGCGCAACTGAAGAGGGCTGGGAACATCCAGAAACAAAGGTTCTCCCCAGGGCATGCAGAGAAGGGCTGAGCAGACAGAAGACATTTTGCTACAGAGCTTTCTTGTTGTCAAGATGATTTTTTTTCCAACAACGGGAATAACAAACTTACAGATTGTCTAGGTAGAACTTGAAGCAAGGCTTTGGGGAGCCACTCAGGACAGCTGCAGCCACTCCAGCAGTGATGGAATCCATCCTAGAAAATAGCTCACATCTCTCCGCTCTCAGTCGGATGCTGCACGAGGGGACTCAGTGCAAAAATGTCTTTCTGTGTCCGTGGGCCTCAGCTGCCTCCTCTGCAAGGGCTGCTTTTGGTGTCCAACACCTCGTCATGGCAAAGCAAGGCTGAATGTTACTCTTTAAGCCTTAGATCAACCTGCAGAAGCTGAGATGTAATGGAAAAACCTGGCGCTGGAAATTCAGGAGTCGTTATCACAATTTATACTTAAAAGAGCTCCGGTTTTATAGCAGAAGAAAAAAAATCCATTCATTTTCATCATTTCAAAGCTTATTAAAAGGTTTCAAAAATTATTTATTGCAATGCAGTACCAGCTCTAATTCACTCATTAATTCTATTCATCTTGAAACTAATTTTAAAGTTTGAAAATTTACCATAGCATTTTGAAAAGTTAAAGTAACTTTCAAGATGAATAGAATTAATGTTTTCTTTCCCTCCTCACAAACTGCTTTCACCTTCAAATGCAGACCATGACCACAGCGTGCTAATAGCTGGAAATGTATTCCCTGTTTAAGGTTTCAAAGCCATTACCCGATAGCTGATGTGGAACACCATTCCCTGATACCGGTCCTGTTTGCAGCGAGGGGTGGTGCAGGAGCTGCAGCCATCACTGCTCATCCAAAAGCATTTCTGCGGCTGAGGATGGGGAGTGACACTTATACATTTCTCCTCCAATTTCCCAGCGTGTATCTCCTATTTGGTCTGCTTTTCCTCTGCCCAAAGACCGTGATAGGTCTGTGAAGTCTGACAGAGCTGTTACAAAATTGGACACCTTTCTGCATGGGGAACATCTGGTTCCGGAGAAAATGCGGTGCTATTCTCGTGATGGCTGCGGGAGGATGTCTGCGTTTCATCCACCTGTGAGGGCTGCTTATTTTTGAAGCTTCATACCAACACGTGGGATGTGCTGCTTCCTGGAGCCCATGGCAGAGCAGCAGCCTCAGCATTGCCAAAACCAGCCTTCACTTCCTAAATTCCTCTGGTTATAAGAAGCTCCTCTCTTTCTCACCGAGTCTCCGCAGGACCCAATGCAGCAGGCATGGCTCTTTCACTAAGCGATCCCAAATTCCTTCCTGCAATGAAGCAAGAAAGGAAAACCTCAACAGAAAAAGAACTCATTGTAGAGCTGGTGAATGAGCTATTCTCAGGTTTGGATTGCTGGAGCAAGCCGAGCCAGGGCTGTGCTGTGGGGAAGGCAAATACCTTCCTCTGAGGGCTCGCTGCGTTTGTGCAGTGATTGCTTTCATCTGGAGATGCTAAAGGTCCTCCCTATCAACTCAGTTTTCTGATAAACATCACGCCACCTTTCTTCTGGCAGTGAAGCTGCCTGAGATTATTTGCAATAAGTGTTTCTGAAGCTTTGGGTGCTTTATTTTGATGTTCTGAAGTGATGATGTGTCTGTAGCAAAAAGAAGCGAGAGCTTATTTCCGAGCAGCTCCAGGTGTGTACAAGAGTGGTCGAAGATGTATCAGTTATTTGGAAAGGTCTGCTGGTGAAACATAGCTGAGAAACGGCGCTTGATTTGGATTCTGTAAGGTCATCGCTGTGCTCAAGCCGGGTTCTCATCTCTGCTGCAGCTGCAGAGTGAAGAGAGGAGATGTGTTGTGAGCATGGATCTGGAGAGATGTCCTTGATGGGTGCTTTTACCATCTGAACCCTGGAGAGGTGATTGTTTATTTATGTATTTATTGTTGAGAGTGACTTGGCATTTTTGCAGAACCCTTCTGGTTTTCCTGAGGTTCAGTGACAGTGCTGGGGTTGGTTCCCTTGGATGGCTGAGGGCATTTGGAAATGATGAGGAAACCCTTTTCCATCTGTAAATCACAGAAGCCAGGATAGATTGGGCAGAGCTTCCTTTTGCATCCTGGGATACACACCTAGACTTGGTGTGAAGTCAGAAAGGATCACAGAATCCTTAAGGTTGGAGAAGACCTCCAAGATCGCCAAGCCCAACCCTAACCCACCCCACTGTGCCCACTGACCACATCCCTCAGTGCCACGTCCCCACCGTTCTGGAGCACCTCCAGGATGGTGACCTCAACCCAGGCAGCCTGTGCCAGTGCACCACTGCTCTTTCTGAGAAGAAATTGTTCCTGCTACCCAACCTGATTCTCCCCTGTCACAATTTGAGGCCAACGCCTCTCACCCTATCGCTGTTACCTGGGAGCAGAGGCCGACCCCCACCTCACCACAACCTCCTCTCAGGGAGCTGTACAGGGCAATGAGGTCTCCCTTGAGCCTCTTCTTCTCCAAAAAGAAAACCTGAGCTAAGCAATAGAGTGCAATGAGAAGGCCCAGGGTCAGTATGGCTGCGGTCACCCAGCTCCCAAACCCACCAGAGATCTGAGACACAGCAAAGCCATCAGATCTGGGCACGGCTCTGCTGTTGGGGCAGAGCTCTCCGGGGCTGTCTCTGCAGGAGGTCCCTTGGGCTCCTTTCCCCACGTAGTGGCTGCAGATATAAGGATGGCAGTTTACTGGTTGAAATCTCTTCAGACAGGAACAGGCCCTGTGTCTCTTTGCAGTGCCGGAGCATTTGACACCAAAGCTGCACCGCAGCAAAGCATAACTCACTTTTATGCCGGTGGTCACTTGCCTCAATTTTATATGTGGCAAGGCTGGCAGCGTGGATAAAGTGCAGAAGCCCATGGTAGTGTCAGGGAAAGTGTCTGAGAGCAGAGATTTATGGCTTGGCTGGATTTATTTCCTGGCTGGAACATTTCCACCGCCTTCCTTTGGCCGCACCTGAGACTCCAGCCTGTGGTTTCCTGGTTTTTCTTTCCCTTAAGGCTACCAGCTCCACTCGGAGGAAGGAGGGAGCACAGGGGAGGGAGCTGCTCCAGTGCTTTCTGCATTTTAGAGATGAAAGCTGCTCTCTGCTTCTCCAGGAGAGGAAGGGATGGAGCAGATTGCCTTCAGCACTGAGCTTACATGGATCCCAAAAGCAGCTGTCACAGAATTCATTCCCAGGGAAGGAAATACAGGTCTAACACGAGTGAGCACACCTGAGCCCAGCTGGCATGGAGACATGGCTATGGAGATGTGGTGGAGGGGCTCCAGCAGGACAAGGCTCCAGGTCAGTTCCTTCCCCCCCCTTTCTGTCTCTGCTTCCAGGTGCAGCCCGTGAGCACGACGAGGAGCTCAGGTGGAGAACGAACTCACGTGGAGCTCAGCCTCCAACCTGAAAAAGCTGGATAACAGCTAAGGGGATTAAGGCTTTTTTTCTTCCTTCCTTCCTTCTTTCTTTCTTTCTCTTCTCCACTCTTACGTGCCAAAATATTATTGTAGCCGGTGACTGAGCTCAGTGCTGATGCTAATATTGATTTACCTGTCTCTTCCCTGCACAGTGCAAGCATCCACTAGGAGGGTCGATGCCAACTCTTCTGAATTTTGTAAGTCTAAATGTTGGTGTTGAACTCAGAGGTCTGCTCCCACCATCCAAGCATCTGTTGCAAAGTTGAATGTCAGGCATTTGCAATGGGTTGCAGGAGCTAGCAGCCTCGGCAGCAGAGGTGCTTCTGCATTGAGAAATGGATCTCCAACTTCATGGCTAATTGGGAAGTTTGGAAAAAAAAAAAAAAAAACAGTAAGAAGGGATTAGGGTGCTGTGAATGAAGCCAAAAATGTGAATGGTAATTCAGACATGAAGAAAGCTGTCATCACAGGCGGCAGAAGAAGGAAAGCAGCCAGGGAAAGGCAGTGCTGTGTGCTGAAGGTAACCCAGGGAAGAGCCTTGGAGCAGCTCTCTGGCATCTGCCAGGTCAAGAAAAGCTACCAACCGACTTCCAGAGGCTTTGGATGAGCTCCAGAGTGAAATCTGCACCTGATCCCTAAGCTCCTGGGTAGCTGAGGGGGTTTTATGAGTCAGGATAGCCTTTGCAGTTTAAAGTGTTGGCATTGAGAGTTAAATGTAGTTGAGCCAGTTGATGCATTTTGTATTCCAGTTTTTTATTTCAATTACAAATACTGGCTTAATACAACTATTACCAAACGAAAGCCTTTAAAATTCAAGAGGAAAAAGTTTCCAAAATGGAATGAATTGATCTGCCACTCATACTGGCTGACTGTCCAACAGATCAGCCCTAAGCCAAAAGGCAGAACAGCCTGAGCCTTGAGGTGTGTGTTTCTGAATGCAAGATAAAAACAATCGCCTAATTCTCTTTAAAGAGCAGCCATAGAAAATAGGACTTAACTTTTGATGAGAAGTCAATGGGAACTGCTTGGGTTGTAGTGCAGGAGAAGGGAATTGAGAAGATAGGAGCAAAGTTTGGGTGGCAGAGCTGTAGATAACTCATATTGGATTTGTGGCTTCCTTCTGTTTAAGAAATGTGGTCGTTATTGGTTTTGAAGCAAAGCTCTCCATTGATTTCAGAGGGGTGTCCTGCCTAAAAATCAATGGCAGAAGATGTCTTCATGTGTTTACCTACTCTGATTTGACTATTGATCATTAATAACTTTACAGATACCGGCAAAACAAAAAACAAGACAGAGCTGCTGTGAATTTAAGCCAGGAATTCCCTGGCTGGTTTTGCAGTGACACCCCGTGATGTGCTGACCTCCTCACTCCAGGTGAGCAGATACACGTGTTTTCTTCTGGGTGGTCCATGAGGGAGCTGGGGCTGGGAGGGGTGTGGGGCAGGGGCCTGCTGAGCTGCCTGCTGTCTGTAAGCTCCCATAGGTAGGAGTCCCCAGCATTTTGTCTTGCATAACAGTTTTGTCTTGCGTATCAGCAATCTTGTAGAGCAGTTTCAGGATGCTCACTGAGTTAGAAGGCTGATTTATGGGTCGATATTTCAGCCAGTTGCAAAGTGCTGCAAAGCTTTGGGCCCAGGCTGAGCGAGCCAGCCACCTGGTGAACACGTAAACCCGTGCTTTTAATTAAAACAAATAATAAAAAAAAAGAAATACATGGTCTGATTATTTGCCAACAAGAAAAATACACCCCAGAGATCTCAAAATGTAATTACCCTCTCTGAATGGCCAAAATGACTGGTTTTGCTGCAGTCTGTAGTTCTCTCTGATGCTGCTGCAGGGTCATGGCCACTCCTTCACCTGCCCCACTCATGCAGAGCCACGTGTCTGCCCCAGGGCATCACCCCAGCACAGCTATCAGGGATTGCTAGCTCCCGCCCCATCACTCCATCCACACTGAGATGTGCCCAGTGATGGTGTTCCACTTGCAGAAGCTGGCTTCCTGCTGCCTTTACAAGCCAGAGATAAGGCAGTGCCCTTTGCTGCCTGGCGGGTCTCAGGGCTTGTGCTCTGTTCTGACAAGGAGAGAAGTGGCGTCCCTCTGCCGAGCCTTTGAGCAGGCAATGGTGCATTTATAAACTGTACGCCATAACCTCTAAAAACAGCCCTTTGAAATCGAGCCCTGAGAAGTGCGAACTGCCTCAGACAAAAGGGATTTGCCTTGGTCATGTTGGTAGGGAAGGAGGAATTGCTGCTGTTGGGAAGGACAGCGAGGTGACCCGACTCATCCAAAAGCTTGGGTGTGAAAGGAGCCCTCCTGGTCCCCGCAGAGCCTTTGCTGCTGCCTTGGCCAGAAGTGCATTTCCCTTCCTAATGGGATGAGCATCTCAGCTCTGCCGCGGCTCCGGCTGTCGCAGGCATTGTGTGCGGACTGTCACAGCACTGAGAACCAGGATTTTAATACACTCCACGCACGGTGTCACCCTACTGGAAAGAGGCTCATCAGAACATGGCATGTCAGTTGTCACTTCACGGGGAGCAGATGAAACCCTATTATCAGTACACTGTCTACAGGCTTCCACCGCGTCAGAAAGCAGCTCGTCAGGGCGGTGTGTACAAAGATGTCAGCGCTTGCTGTTGAACTACACGCGCGTGGCAGGGAGCAGTGGGATTAGTGTGTAGGGGCGGGGGGTGAGGGAGCAGCCTGGGGCTTCGCTGGGAGCGTCCTACGTGCATGGGGTGGCAGGGAATGGGGCTTGCCCCATGGCTGGGGGCTGTTGGCCTCTCTCATAACTGGAGGATGCCAAGCCCAGAAGAACTGCATGGCAAAGGCTGAAGGAGGTCAAAGACCCAAGCATCTATGGGGCACTACACTCTTCCTAAACACTGGATTTGCCTGCTGTTGCCATGCAGAACGCATGGCCCAAAGTCTGAGGCCTGCGGCTCAGCCCGGAGCTGGTATCAAGCTGCTCAGGGTCTATGGTCAGCACCATTCCTTGAAGGGAGCTCTGCCTGCCTGCTGCAGCCACCCTGTGCAGGCGCTTCCCATGTCCCCCTGCCCACCACTCGGCCCATCCCTCGCATGGGACACACTGATCCTTCCTCCCTCGGAGAGCTGCTTTCCCCAAAGCTGCCTCAGAAACCCAGGTGCTGCCCCCCCTTCCTCCCAGCCCGTGGAAAAGAGATGGCGAACGCCTTGCTCTTGATTGTGTCGATGGGAGATGATTTTCAAGGTGAAATTTCTAGTTCGGTTGAGTCACTTTCATTCAAGGCGATGAGCAAAATGTCACCCCCACACTGAACCACACTCAATGCGCCGTTCTCCTATTGCATTTAAATTTACTCCACTTTTCCTTTCTGACACCTGTTTAAATCAATATCTTCCTCTCCAGGTCGTGGGCAGAATGTGCCTGGTCTCTCCGCACAGCGCTTCTCAAATCCACTAAAATCAACACAATAATTGAAATATTTTCAAGCTGATTACACCGCTGCCTGAGGCTAGGCTGGTTGCTAAGGGTAAGCTCCCTGGTTGCTAGGGGGAGTAAATCATCTTGCATTATTTGATTTTTGTTATAGATATGAAACCGCTACTCCCTCGATTAAATGTCTCTCAGTCTAACACCTATGGGACC
Source organism: Pavo muticus (assembly GCA_016647715.1). Lineage (NCBI taxonomy): Eukaryota > Metazoa > Chordata > Aves > Galliformes > Phasianidae > Pavo > Pavo muticus. The sequence continues at coordinate 2,237,930 of JACDJE010000022.1, forward strand.
TGGGGAAAGAGAAAAGAAAAGCAGCAACCTTGACCCTGTCAAATAAATATCTCTAACTTTTCCTGTCCTCCGGCTTCCAAACCAAACCTGTCTGCTGATTTTTCTTTTTTTTTTTTTTTTTTCTTTTTTTCCAAAGCACTACTTACTGTAGTAAGCAGGTAAAAAGCTAACAGTACGGATAAATTCTCTACTGACATCTCGTTACTATAAAAGAGTTTATTTTTTTTTTTTAACCTGACTTTAAATAACAAAGCTGTGGGGACAAGCAGATGAAGAGAGGAAGCACTGTCTGTTCCATTAGAGGATCTCTCAGCTTGGCTAAACACTCTCTATTTACTCCAAACACAGCATGATGGGGAGCTACAAGGATCTAATAGCCTTGAAGATGTGGAATTGCACCAATTACAGTTCCTCCCCAGTCTGTGGCTCACGAAGCACCGGCTGGCATCACAGGGCCAAATCCTGCTGCTGTATCCGCAGACTGCAAATCCAGGGGGTTTTCATTGCAGAGGAGGAGAAATCCTAGCACAGAGAAGCTCTGCCATGTGCAAGGCACGTTGCTGGTGGAGCAGCAGCGCCCAATGCATTTCTCGCAGGAAAGAAATGTGCGGGGTAGGTGAGTGTGCTGTGGGGGCTTTTAAGAGCCTCAGCTCTTGCTTTCACCCTGGCTGGCTGTGCTACTATTGCTGTAGGTCACCCCACCAAAAAATGCTCAGAAATGACTGTACCAGTAAATCTGTCCCAACCCATTGGGCAGGCAGAGGTGTGAGAGTCTCTCCTGCCATTTGGGCTGGAAACAACCCACAGCCCAGCATGCTGTTGGAACATGAGGGGAGCAGACTTGGCACAAAGCCTTTTCCACCCCCAAGACTTCATGCTGCTCCTCACGCCTGCACTTGGCTTTCCCTGCGCTGCCTGATGTCCTGCTTTCTGTATGAGAAAACTGAGGCATAAAGTGGTAGTGCATCTCTTTGCCTGAGATCATGCAACCAATGCAGGTCCCATTGAGATGATTGTATCCCCCCATTGCTGACTGGTCGCCCCCCATCAGATCAGGCTGCCCAGGGTCCCAACCAGCCTGGCCTTCCTCCAGGGATGGGGCACCCACAGCCTCTGTGGGCAACCTGTTCCTGTGCCTCACCACCCTCTGAGTAAAGACCTTCTTCCTAACATCTCACCTAAATCTACCCTCTTCCAGTTTAGAGCCATTCCCCTTTGTCAAGAGAGGGTCATTAATGCCCTTGCTGCAAACCCTGCCAAGAGAGAGACCGGTGACACCTGGCTTCATTAGCACCGATGAGCCAGGCTAGTCCCTGCATTGGCTGTAGAGAGCATCCGTGTTAAACACATTCAGCTCTGTTTGCTCTGAGCTGTGCCAGTCCCAGCGGGGTTTGGGGGCTGTTGGTCAGTGGATGGAAGCACACGGTATGGAGGAGTGGGGTGATCTGGTAACCCTTGTAAGCCTGGAGGACGCACTCCTTCCAGCCTGGCTTTGTGTTTGTTTCCTTATTTCCCAAAGTTTGCAGGCAGGATTCCTCTGTGGGGCATCTGCACCTGTGCCCTGCGTTTAGTGGGAAATGCCTGCAGCATTAAGAGCGCTGCAATCGAAATGATTAATTGTTTAATATATTGCAAGCTGGTTCCCCTTCCTGGATTTGCCATGTAACAAATGGCATCAGCTGATACCTCGAATTGGTGAGCTCCTTGTCTGAGTTTTAGCCAATGGTCTGAGCTTAGAGATGCAGCCTGGGAAGGACACGGGGCTTCAACAGCAGGGTGGGAGCAAAGCCATGGAGAGGAGAGCTAGTGCGGGGAGGTGGCAAGGACAGGATTCCCTGGGGCAGGGGAACACAGCAGGGGGAAGGGAATGTTCCTCCTCAAAGCTGTGGCACCTTTATTAGTGGGCCTGCAAAGACCTGAAATAGAGCCGGAAGTGTGACGACGAGCACACGTAGGGGATACGACGCGGTGTTTCATTTACACGTGTAACTTACTTAAAAATCCATATTAAGTATAATTTCTATTTCAATATTATACAGGTCACACTTCATGCTAAAGTTCAATTTATAAATAGTTTATAAAGATTAATAGATGTTTTAATCGATGGCTAATCAATAGCTTAGTGACAGGAAAGCCCAGCAGAGGGAATTGCCCCAAGGGCTGCAGGCGTTTTGCTTCAGCTCGCTGATGTTTGGCCCTTCTTCTGGATGGGGATGGAGGAGTGGTGCTGTTGGAATTGGCTGGATGCAACGCTGCTCCCATTGCCAATGCTGGGCACCACAGGGCTCTGGTAACCCATGTCTCTATGGGGATGTGCATACCTGCATCTAGGGGAAGGCTTGACAGTAAATCATTGTATGGCATGGGAAGGGTGGTCCTCAGACACCTCACAGGGTTTCCTCTCCATTCAGAGAATTATAAAGAAATTTTTTAAGTATAAAATGGGCATAGTATTCTTTAAGAGTTGTGCCCACAAGGACACTAGAGTAAAATCTAGTTCTATTTAAAGGGGGAGAAATATTAATGTACAAATTGATCCTCCCAAGGTTTCCAAAGCAGGGAGATACGTGTCTGTACATGCTGAACTTCTGAAGTTTGGTGTCTGATTCACTTCCAAGTCAAAATCCTGGAGACGCTTTCCAGAGCAGGCCCTATAATTGAATATTAAGTGATTTCTTCATGAATTCTTCTCATTATCATGATAATGCAGCTGGCAATGCTGAAATGGCAGAGCAAGCCCTCAGCTCCTTGACTACCCTGGAAACCCAACTGAAGCCATGTAGCAAAGCCCAGAGCCGGTGCCTCGGCTCCCAAAACCGTCTCTGCACGTGAGCCTTTGAAGAAGTTTTCCATTTTTAATGGCCAGAAATATCTGCCTGCTAAACTTTAACTACAACTGTACCCAAAGCCCGTCTGTCTAGCAGCAGGTGGGCTAGTGAGAGTCACAGTCCTGCTGGGATACAGCCAGCTGTTCCCAGGAATGAATCTCAAGTAAATTAACAAACACCACACAAACCTGTCAATTGAATCATTCTTGATTACTGTAAATGCTGGGCTACCCGTTGAGGAGCTTCTCCCTCCATGCAGAGGGAGTTCTGTATGTGCTGTGTGTGTAAGTGGGATGGTGATGCTGCCCTCCACGCAGAGGGTCCTTTGGTGCCCAGAGGTGCACCTGACTTGGTCCCATGGACTGAAGTGCTGGAGAGGTATAAGGTGGTTTCCTCACATCTCTGAAGGTTCTGTGGGCTGACAAATGGCTCATGAACGATGTGGGGATAAGTCAGAGCATCCATCACCCTGTACCAGGCTAGAAATGGCACAGATTGATTCTTTTTTCTTTTGGAGGCTTCTCCTTGGTATCAGCATGGCCACTGAGTGGCTCAAAGTTCCACAGACCCTCCGGGAATCCACACATGCAGCAGAGGACTACATCATGTCCGTGGAGGTGAGAGCTGGAAACACACTGTATTGAAGGCTGGAGAGTTTCTGATACCAGGTAACAGCAGGTTGCAGAGGCCTGTAGGTGTTGCATAGCAGTCACGGTGCTGGGTGAGAAGCAGAAGGCCTTGGTTCGACACCTGTCTGTCGTGTTTGCTTTTGTGCTTGAGCTTTGATGGTGCATCCAAGCCTACCTAGCAACATTAGGACCTCGTGACTGCCAGCAAAGCTGCAGCAGAACCCAGCCAGGGCTGTCAGCTGTTGCTACCTGGGGCTGGGGGTGTCCTGGTGCTGGGGGGTGGGCAGCTGGAGTCATCCAAGGGAAGGGGAAGCAGCCAGGGGACTGGGGCTGAAGGGCTAATTGGGTGAGAGCGAGTGGTAGAGGAACATGGGGAGCAGGGAGATATGAGAGGGCTGCAGGTGACTGTCTGCTGTCAATAACAGCAGCTTGGAAACAATGCAAGGGAAGGAAAAAACACACTGAGAGAGAAAATGGACTGTCAAGAGAGAGCAGACTGAGCAAAGCTAAGATGTGGGCAAAGCCAGTGGAGAAATGTGCTGGGGAAGGGCCGTGAGTGCCAAAGGTGGAAGATGGACACCAGAAAGATCATCCTGGCCCCAGAGCAAGAGCTTTGGGTCTTAGTGTGTCCTTCCCCCGACTGAACAGAAGCCAACAGTGATGTCTCCTCTTTGTGCTGTACAGCACATGGCCCACGCAGCCACTGGGTGAGCTGGGGCAGTGGGTGAACCTGCAGAGAGCAGCACTGGGTGGCTCTGCAGGACACCGCTGCACCCAGCCTGACTGTTGGCTGTCTTCATATTAGAAACATCCTTAAAACTGGTAACCTGCATAGCCTTGGTGGTGTTTTGTTTGGTGTTTCTCTTTGTGCTTGCAGCTGGTAATGGAAAGTCAGGCGGAGCAGCGCAGCATCACTTTGATCCCATTTAACATCACCTCAATCCTATGCAGCAGAACCCATTGGGATGAATCATGCTTCTTCCACAGAGGAAACACCCTCGAAACCAGAAAACCTCTGCCCAAGCCTCCTCCCTGGGGTTGCTGGAGGGATGTCACATGGTGCACAGCAGCGGGGGGACCCACAGCAAAGCCTGCGACATGCACAGAGCTCGTGGTGCCCATTCCCATCCGGTTCCAGCCCTGACCCTTTGCCAGGGTCTCTGCAGGGAGCGTCAGCACTGGTGTTGGTTCGCTCAGCTTCGGGCAGCCTGGGAATATGTGCTTGACACATCCCTAATTGACAATTGAACCTCAATTTGATTCTGTGCAAGTCAGCAGACAGAGCACCTAGTTTCTGCTCATGTGAGACCACAGTGTGCACCGCACCGCCCGCGGGGCCTGCAACCAGAGCAGCAGGATTGGTCCTGGGGAGGAGGTTTGGTGTGTGGGTGAGGGAGCGTGGCCGTAACCTCATCAGTATAAATCTCTGGCTGTGTGGACATTAGCAACGTGTTCCCCCAGCTGAGTCAGTGTATGTGTTTGTGTATACAGACTCAATTTGTGTCATTTTGTAAGCAGAGAAGCGTTTGCACCAGTGCGATTTTTTGAGAGACATGCTTACATGTTTGGATAGATTTAATAACAGCACGCGTGTGCCTGGGTTTATATTTAACCAGGCTAGCAGGGAGGGCTAGGTGGGCGGCAGCTCGGGGTGCCCCGGCCATCAGTGCTGAGCTCTGTGGGCAGCGTGGAGCTGGCTCTGCCCCTGCCCACAGCAGCTGCACCTTGCCCTGTGGTGCTCCTGTGCATGGACGGGGTGAGGGCTGATGTTGGGCTGGGTGTAAGACAGCATGTGCTTAATTTTTGTGGATGCCTCAGGAGGATGCATTTGGGTAGATACAAAAGAATAATGTTTATGGGCCTATCACTCTGTCCTTTTGTACCCTATGAAATTCTGTATGGTGCGGGTGGTGCAGGCATAAATGCACAGATGAGTATGAATTAAGGATCTATGAAACACCAAAATTTGTATGGCCTTTGTGCTGTCCCAACCTGCTCCTGCAGTCCACGGCACACCCCAGGCAGTGCCCCAGCACATCCCAGCCCAGATTTGTGGAGTGCAGCAAAGCCATCTCACCCAGAGCTCACCCAGAGTCCTTGCAGCCATCACTGCTCAACGCCACGCGAGGTCTCACCGCCTTGCAGAGGTGAAATACCACCTTCCCAAGAAACATCCATGTTTGACATACCTGGTCTCATCTCCCAGTGTCTCAGCATCGCACGATATCCTCATGGTGGGCTTGCTTGCGGGGTGCCGGTGGCACGGGGCTGCCCATCCCCTTTGTGCATGGTCACGCTTTGGTGCTCAGCCCTGCTGAGTGCTGGCCGGGCCCCAGCCCTGACTTTTGTCCTGCCGTTTGACATCTGTGACTTTCAAGGGGACGCATCCCCAGAGCCCGGCCTGGCCCCGCCACCCTGGGCCGCCATCCAGCAGCATCTGCCAGCCCTGTCCCCATCCCCGTCCCCATCCCGCTGCCGCGCAGGCGGGCGGGCAGCGCGCGGGATCAATAAGACACCTCCGACTCCTCTATTTACAAACTAGCTGCCTTCAGCAGCCAGGCTGTTTAAGCACTTCATTCCCATTCAGGAGGGCCATCTGCTGCCTTTTGCTGTAAGTCTCTCTGAAAACCTCAGCCTTGACAAGCTCGAGATATGTCAGCGCAGTTATCAGCGGAAAGCAACATCTGCCGTGCCTGACACCCACTATTGTAGGCCATTTAATCTGTCCCCCTCCTCCCTTTAACTGCAGACAACAGCTCCCTATATTATATTTTCCCACTCAATTAGCACTATCATCCTGCTGAAATAGAGGCCAATTTACCTTTAATGACATCATTGTTAGGAGAGTGGCAGCGCTGGCCGGTGGCTGCGGGAGGCAGCGGGCTCAGTGCGCGGCGGGCGCGCGGGCAGCCTATCGGCGCTGCCTTCACCCCGACCGCAGACATTGTTTCCGACAGTTCGCAGAGGCAGTGTGGCGGAAAATTGAGTCCAGATTCATTAGTTTTTTTTCCCCCCCTCCCTCTTTTTTTTTTTTTTGCCCGCGCGCTGCTCAAGTCAGTTAAATTGATACATTTCCTAACAAAATTGAAGTGCTTTGTGCTGCCAGCGGAAAGCCTGGTGACCCTGCGCGGCCCACCGAGCAGCCAAAACGAGTTGATGGATCCATTAGGCCGCGCAGAATGCCTTCCCCCTCTGCCTCCGCTCCTGAGTGACACTGTAAATCTGAACCAATTTCAGTCCCTAATCATCATTACAAACCCCTCCACTGTTCATTTATTACTCTACAATTCTAATACAGCACACGACTGGGTCAGTGCGCGGGGAGCTGCGGAGGAAGGCTTACAGAGACTGTAATCCGTGCTGGGTTTTACTGGGGAAGCAAACCCGATGTGTCCCCCCTTATGGTGTGCTGCCTCACATGCAGCCCGGAGATGTGGATCTTCTGTGGGATGTGGGAAGTGTTCAGGGTGAGCCTCCTCAAGGTGGGGTCCAATGGGAGGGCTGGGGCTGCACAGACATCTGATGGGCGCTGGGGGTGTGCAGAACAGCTGTGCAAAATGGTTTTCTGGGGATAAGAATTGTTAGTATGTGCATGGGAAGGGGCTTCAGGCTGGAAGACAGTGTTAAGATGGGTTTATTGACATTCTCCGTCAGTTTGGTTAAAAAACCAAGAAGATATCTTTCTGCAGGTGGGAAGCTTCCATGGGCCTCCAGAAGGGATGGTCCCTGCAGGCATGCAGGGTAGCTCAGCCCATGCTGCTGGGACCCCAGTAATTAAAGAATTTTAAAAACACACATAGTAAATAATCTGATTAATGACATGATGAGGCATGGCTTGCTGGCACCTGGGATTGCTTCCGGTGAGATCAGCAGTCACTGGAGCCCTCACTGCTGGTGAAGGATGGGACACGTGCAGGCAGGGACAGCTGCTGCAGGGCTGGAGCACCACAATCAGAGTGCAGGTGCAGGCAAGTGAGAGCCCGGAGTGCAATCAGAGACCAAGCAGGAGGGTACCCAACCAAGAAACTCCTTGCTGAGGTGCTCCCTCTCCTCCCATGTGAGTTTCAACCATGTGGGATTTCCTGTGAAGGATTAAGTCTTTGCTCAGTGGGACACAGCAGACTTGTGAAGTACTGTGATGGACAAAATCCCTTTTTGCAGCTTGCTCCTTCAATGAAGGCTGGTGTAGCAAGGGTGGGCCTCATGGGAAAGATTGGTGCCTTGTCTGGGAAGTTGAAGCTGGAGCTGCTCTGTGCAGATCTGCGTGTATGCTTGGGCAGCAGGAGGACATTGGAGGCAGTCCTCACTCAGAGCAGCAGCAGAGTTCATCACAAAAACGAAACAGCATTAATAAATACATATATTACAAAGCAGACCTTTGTAGGTAGGAAAGGCAGGGAAGGTTGGATGTGGAATTTTCTGCCATCAGGGATTAGCCTAGGGTGAAAAACTTGCTTGAAAAATGTGCCCTACTTCTCCTGTCTTAGCCCTGAATCATCACTGGGGATGGATCAACCCATTTCCAGCCTGGAAAGGAGGGCAGCACCACGACAATGATGACACCGTTCCCTGTGGGATGTCTCCATCCAAGTCCTTACCTTGTCCATCTGCAGCTGAGTACCTCTCCATCACCTCCACGTTCCTGCAGATATCTCTGTGGCCCTGAGCCCAGCACCAGCCACATGGCACAGCTCCCTTGTGTCGATAGGCAGCCCTCGGTGTTTGCTCTCTGTTTACAGCCCGCTGGGTGCCTCTCAATCCGCACTGTTGTTAAGGCTCATATCTAAGGCAGTCCGGATTAGTTTCTCAAGTAGCATTTTGCAAGGATCAATATCAAATGCTCCACTGCAGTCTGGATGCATTACATCTTCTGTATGGACTTTCATCCACTAATTTTGTAATTTGAGCCAAAAAGAAAAAAAAAAGAAAAAAGCTATCGGTTTGGCCTGGCATGACTTGTTTTTTATAAACCAATGTTGTTTATTGCTAGTGGTTTGGTTGTCCTCTAGGTGCTTTCAAACACGCACTGAGCAGCCTATTAACGGCTTCTGTGACATTTGGGGTTTGAGGAAACCCGGCCGAACCTGCTGCTGGTGCAACCGGGTCTGAGCATGGCTCCATGGCAGCTGCAGGGACATATGTTTGCAGTGTGCACAGAGGGCCCGATCCATCTCGCACCAATGTACAGCAGGAGGAGTGAGCTCAGCAGCGGGCCTGGGCATCCAGGGGCAGGATTGGTGCAGCAGATGTTGTGCTGCTGGGGCAGGCAGTTTTCCTTAGTTTGCTTTTACCTGCTGCTTCCCACAGTAACCTGTAGGATCAGAGAGGAAGGGCTCCTCTCAGGGAGCAGGGTGGGAAGCGCTGGCTACAGGGTGGCTGTTCATGCAGCTCAGCCCTTGGGTGGCTCATTCAGATGCTGGGATAAAGACATTTGGGCTGAGTTCTTGTCAGTCCCGGTAGAGTATGACAGCTCAGGAGGCTTTGGAGGGATATGGCACACAAGAGCGAATATCCAAAGTATTGCATGGGCTTGCATGAGTTGCATGGCTTGCATTGCTCCCAGCTGACTCCACAGACTTGTGCCACACTGCAATAATTGTAAAATAAAGTAAAATAAACTCATTTACAGTGTGTTGCTCAACTCAGGCAGCCCAGAGGAAAGCGGGACACCCCGCTGACCAGGAAGCCTGGCTGCAGCTCATGCTCCAAAGCCCACTATGGATCATACTTAAGCCAAGGAAAAGATTAATGGGACTTGTTGTAATCTCCTCTGGCATCCCCAGAGATTAAAACAGTTTGTTTCACTGCTGGAGCGTAATCTTGAGAAGGGGAGAATTAACTTAAGGAAGAGCATGGTGAAGGGTCCGTTGCAGTGTTGTATAGAAGGTTCACCTGATCTGGGATGCAGATGATCCACCTGTAGTTGAAAAGCCACTGCCAGACACACTACTTTGTCCTCTTTCCACCCTGCAGCTGAGACTTTGGGTGGATTTCAAGGTAAAAAAAAGGCAACCAAACCCCATCCATGGGCACGAGGACACTAAAAATGGAGGCACCACTGCAAAGCTTGGAGACTTTTCCATACATTTCCCTTCAGACCTGCATTTTCCCCTTGGGAGGAAGGATGCACTGGATGCAATCCTAACTCACCCAGAAAGTCCAGGAGCCTTTCAGAGACTTTGTGAATTTCTGGAAGGGCAAATCTCTTGCATGTGTGGACACCAGCATATCCAAGTGTTGCATGACAATGGCAAGCAATAACCAGCGTCTCGCCCTATAAAGCAGAGGCGAGAGAATGATAATATGACCTTCATTCATCGTTAAAAGCATTTGTCATGCATTAGCCCTCAAATGGTGTCTTAAGCTCATCCTTTTCCCAGTGGAAGGTCTTACTGGTCATGCTTTGGTGTGGGCATGGGTGGCTATCCAAGGCAACAGTGCTTGAGCAGGGGATGTGTATGGGTGGCTCTGCTCATGAGTATCCCACGAGCTGCCTAAAAGAGATGCATGGAGTACTGGGAAAGGAAGGCTGATGTAAGATGTGCCAAAAGAGAGGAGATATTGCAACATCCTGGAGTGGGTGCTGGTAGAAAGGCAGTGGCGGGTATTGTGCGATGAGCATCGGTCTCTCCCTCGGAGCCCAGGAGGGAGCTGCTGGGCATCAACACCACCAAATTAACCCCTGTGGACAGGTAACCACTTGTTTACACGGCAGAGATGAGCTAGGATGGAAATTTATTGTGTCACTAAGAGAACTTCTCACCTAGTGTATAGGGAAAGAGGGAAGAGACAGCAATATTTTCTACTGAAAGGAGGAGCGAAAGCTCTTAACAAATCAATACCCTTATTTAGTCAATAAACCCCCAAAACAACCCCTCCAGGGGATAAACATGGAGAAAATTCACAGCTTGAAAAGAGGCAGGCTCAATTTCTGGCTTTGACGGGGCCATTGCAGCAATGTATGGCTTCAGGGAGCTCAGCATGGAGCTGGTTCTGGGGAGCATGGAGGGCTGGGAAGGCTTGGGCTGAACCTGTGCAGAGAGGTGAGGGGTCCGGGAGCTAACGGGGTCAGTGTATCTTCTCCGCAGGGTGCATGGAGCTAAGGGAAGGAGGAGCAGGGCCTGGGCTGGGCTGCTGCAGGATGGGAGCATGCCGGGGAGAATCTTAGCGCGAAATACATGAAAGCACTCCTGGCAGAAATGCACCTCAGCTTGCAGAGCAGTTTGCAGGACTGCAGACCTCTGGCAGCCAACAGCTGGAGCCAGGAGCTCATGGCCTGAGCCTGGACATGCAAGATGTTGAAAAATTCATTGGAAAGGCATTCTTTCTTTTCTTTTTTTCCTAGATATATATATTTAGTTTTGTTTTCTCTATGAGCACGACCTAGGGATGTGCTTGGAAGAAATCCATATTGTTCTCTTATTCACAGGATTTCAAGAGCTGGAGCCTTGGGAAAAACCGTCTGGCTGGATCAGACTGTGAGAGTGCATCCTGGCTGTGCTGGCCATGCACCGTCTGTCTGATCCACTGAGAGCTTGTGGCTGAAATAGAAACTTTGGACCAAGCCTTGCAGGGGTGTAAAAGTGGGGAAATTCAAGTACAGACAATGGCTTTTCGTAGTGCCATCCAAGACCTTTGTGACATGATGGGGCAGAGAATTGTTCCCTGCTGGGTCTGTGATTTTCTCCACGATGTGGCTGCAGAGCATAGCTTGTGTTAAAAGGGAGGCATCTTCAGCCAGGGCCCACCAATGGCACTCCGCTAAACTGTGAGATGCTCAGATTTCATTCAGCCAAATCCTGGGCCTCATATTTGCCTTTTCTTCTCGTCTTTCCTCTGATGCTGTTCACAAAGCAGAACATCCATCAAGAATTGAAGCCCGTCAAGAAACAAAGTGCTTTTTAGTATGCAACAGCACCTGTCCTCTTGTGCTTTTGAGAAAGCTCATGCTTGAAGTGCAGCCAGAGGTTGAGTTATAGGCAATACCTGAGTGGTTTAGTTCAAATCTGGTTTCTAATAATGTTCTGGACCTGGACATTCGCAGCCAGGAAAGCTCCTGCCTAATCTTATCTATGCTCTGACAAGATGCATGAATCCCAGAATTTATTAGTTCTGTATTTTGGCTTCTCTTAAGGACGTGGGAAGTTCTCTGACATCCTTGTGTCAGATTCAGCAGATCCATACTGACTTTAGATATGAGAGGAGCATGGTATGGATATCTTGCATGAGAATTTGCACCCAAGGCAGTGTATCTGCTGCACAAACTTGGTCTTGTAGCATGAAGCCACTGGAAACAGCCACCAAGATCTCACTAAGGCTCTCCTTGCTTTTGGAGAAGAGGTTCAGAAATTCAGCCAGGAAGAAGCCATTTAATAAGGAGGAATAAGCACGGGGAATATCTTCGTATCTGTACTCTTCGGAAACCCGTGTCTCCAAAATGAGTACGTGGGTCCGGATGGCCCAAAGCCAACCTTGGATGGAGGGGTCAGACCCCTGTCCCAGCTCCAGAGCATTCCTACCAAAATGCTGAGATCCACACCAGCAGAGCTGGGGTTGAATTCATGCCCCAGCCAACTAATGCTCTGGTAATTGGATGCAAACCCTTGGGGGTAGGGAAGGCGTGGAGGGATTCGGGAAGATAAAGACACCTCAAATATGCTACATAGACAATCTGTGTTTCCTGAAGGAGAGACATCTGTATCTCTAAATTTAGAACCGCCACTTTCTTTCCAGCAGGTAATAAACCAGCCAGCGCTGTACATATTTTTTTCTATTTTGAATTCTGTTAACTGACAATTTAACCTAAAATCCCTCGTATTTCCTACTTGTTCAGCTGTAAATAGAGACTGACAGTTTATTTTCAAACAGCCTGGTTTAAAGAAAAAAAGAAAAAAAGCCAAGAAGAACCACCAACATTTGAAATAAATACTTATGAGCCCATGACAGACTACAGACGTGCAGTCAATGCTCCGCAGCAATCTCTCGGAGCTGTCACACTCCGTGATCAGTCTTTTACAAACACAAACACTGTTGATTTCTTATCAAATGTAAAACCTCCGCAGCTCTTTCGTAAGTGGTTACGGCGAGCATGAAATCGACATTGTGAATCACATGTGACACTGCCTTGTCTGCTTGTAATTGAGCCGCGCCGCGCCGGCATCGCGCTCTGCACCTCCGAGAGGAAGGATGAGTTGGTTTGGAAGGGTGGTGGGCTTGTTTGCTGCCTTATTTATGGCAGTAAGGGCTGAATCCTCCCGCATGGGTGGTGTGTTTGGGTTCTGTGCGTATGCTGTCACGCGTGGGGATGTGCTGCTGTTGTCTCTGGGGGATGAGGGGCTTGTTTTATTTTTTCTGGAGATGGGCTTGGGGTGGAAGGTTGTGTAGGAAGTGGGTTCTGGGTGCTGCCTGTGCCATCCTGAGCGTGGCAGGAAGGAAATGCCATGATAACAGGATCCTGTTTGGCTAACCAAGTGCCTTCTGAGACCCAGGAGCTTGTCGGGGTGTTGCTGCAGATAGCCCAGATGAAGGCTGTGGGTCCCAACCCCAGCTCAGACCTGTTGGCATAGTCAGACATCCCCTCCAGCAGCGCTGGGATCCCTCTCAATTTCTGACCACACGCTGGGAGCTCCATGGCACGTCCCAGTTCCTCAATGCTGCCTCAGATGGGACAAGCAGAAGCCATCCTCTCCCTTCCCTGTCCCTGCCACTTTTCAGCCTTGGCCAAATGAGTAATTCCTTGGGTGACAATGCCCAGGCGTCCCTCCATAATCCAGCTTCAGTCATTACTCTCCAACATCAGACACATGGAAGGATCTGTTCTCTGATCTCCTTGACTTTGGGTCCAACTGGGCAGCTCAAAAACATTCTTCTCTTTGCAAGGGGAAATTATCTAGCTCAGATTGGTACAATTGGGTGACAACCTGTTAAAATAAAACAGAAAGATACAACAGAGTTATGAAACATTTACATAGAAACATTTTCTGCATCTCTATCTATAAATAAAACGATGTCCTATTAACTAGGAGGTGGAAGATGAGTAGAAATAGAGTGGTCTATCTATTTATATAATGATATAATCTATCTAAATAAAAGTAATCTATTTTTCATGCCGTCTATTTCTCTAATCTAAAATATACTCGTTACCATGGAGCAATGATGTCACTAAAATGAATGACACCCATAAATGCAGACGAGCTGTAGTTATTCTGATGATCCAGGACTTCTCTCTTTGCTCATTTGCTTAATTTTACACATGTGAGGAGTAGCTTGGAGCTAAATGGGATCGCACCAGCAGCCAGCAGAGCAATGTTCCTGCTGACTGCAGTCTCAGGGCCATGATGTACCACAGCCGATGCAATATTGTGTTCATGAGTGTGCCATGAGAAGGGCAAACAGACTTTCTTCCACAGATCAGTGTTTCCTCTGTTCTGGATAGCTGCTGTTTTATTTATCAGTGTTTGGGAGCAGCGTAGGTTTGGGTGCTGCATGTGTTATCCATTGCAAGACGTTTAGCTTAATGCAACGTTGCATTTAATTTATGGAATGCAGCCTGTTGCTATGGCATTGAGAACATTAAAAAAACCAATCAATAAATAAGTGAGATTGGCGTCAATGGGAATTTTGTACAAAGATGAGCAGTAGAGTATGACTTTTAATTTAGAAAGGCAAATGTACAATTTCTTTCACCCTTTCTGGGTGTAGTTTAACCCCCTCTTCTTTGGAGACATGTGCTTCCTGACCAAGACTTATGTCTGTATTGACTTTACTTAAGAATAATAAAAAAATGTTTTCCTTTCGCTGAATTTATTGAGACCTTTGGCATTCCAGGACAGGATCTTCATATTCAAGACTATAACCTACAATCTAGAGCATCCAAAGGAAATGAAGCTGTGTATCAGCATGACATACACATTCGTGGGCAAGTCTTTTGCAATGCAAATAGCGATCAGTGAGGCAGGCAGGCTGGGGCAAATAGGAAGGTTCTGGTATGCCAGATTCACAGAAATGGTCAAAAATGCCAGAGTGCTGTGTCCCGTTAGAGCGGCCTGTTTGCGAGGGTTTGCCAACAAGGTCAGTTTTCCTCCCCAAGACGTTCTTAAAACAGATGCTAACTCAGCAAAGTCACGCTGGCTCCTCTCTGCGCAAAAATCAGGGGAAAAATGTGTGTGTGAAAAGCACAAACCCAAGGTACGAAGTTAGGTTGCATGACCAGAATAAACGTAGAATCACGAAGGTTGGGAAAGACCTCTAAGATCACCAAGCCCAATCCCACCCCCATGCCCACTAACCACATCCCTCAGGGCCACATCTCCATGGTTCTGGAACACCTCCAGGGATGGTGACCTCATCACTTCCACCTGCTCACCAGCCAGGCTTCAGCACCTGGAGACCAACCAGAGGAGATTTGCCCGGAGTTCTGTGTTTAGGTTTCCTTCCGTTTCTCATTGCCTTTAGTTTTTCATCCTGCCTTTGCGGAGGCTGAAGCTGTGACAGATGCATTGATTACCTTAACTCTGAGCTGCTGGTGCTGCACCTGGCTCAGATGCTGCCGCCAGGACAGCCTCCATCATCCTCACCAGCACTCCTCTCTACATATGTGCCATCTCAGAGAGCCCTGAGAACTCCCAAGGATGTCTTATTTCAGAGGAAGGGCTTCTCCTGAGCTGCTGAGGGTGGCAGCAGGCTTGGGGGGAGTTTCCTCAGCCTCTGAGGTTATCCTGCTGCCCCCCACGCCCCAGGGCATTCCATGGGGTGAGGATGGGAGGAGGCAGCCCGCGTGGAGAGCAGAGCAGCAGCCCCTGGCTAGCCCCTGAATGAGAGGGGAGGGAAAAAAAATCAAAACTTTAAGGTATATGAACTGTGAAATTAAATCGAAATACTCAAATAAGGAATCACATAACAACATAAGCAAAGATGTTTACCAGGGCTTGAAGTTAAATACAGATTTTTTCATAAACCCTTACACCAGATGCAATAAAGTTCTCTGGAATGTTAAATATAATTTACAGGGGAAAAAATGTGCCCTGCTGCCATGAAGCATCTCGCGCGGCTCCCTTTCCAGGGACCAGTCCAGGAGCAGAAGGGAACGCACACTGCGATGCCTCGCTCAGGATTTCCCTATCCAAATTCATCATGGGGTGAGCGAGCAGCCCCTCCTAAATCCACATGCAATGAACAGGAGCTAATTAATCCACTATGCTGCTCCAGCCAAGGGCCTGCCCAGAGTGGGAGCGTGGCTCAGGCTCTGTGCTGATGCGGTCTCGGAGACCTTCATTGCCCATCTGGAGCTCGTGGTGCCTGCATCAGGCTCAGTCTCAGGAACACTGCAGTCTCACAGGATGCTTATTACTTGCCTATTGCCCTCCTCTCTCCCCCGGCGGATCTGACATTAAACCCCAAACTGACAGCACAAAGGCGGCATCTGGATAGCATAGCCTGTGGCTCTGGAGTCACGGCTGGTGGACTTGTGGTGTATCCAGATATATTCATTAAAACACTAATCAAGCAGAAGCTCATTTGTGGAATTGTCTTTGAATTTAAAGGGGAAAAGGATGGTCAAACTGCAAAGTCTCTGCAGTCCAGAAGCACTCTCTCCATAAAAGACTGTCAGCAGCCCAGGCCAACTAACGCCAGCCCGCTCCTGGATGCCCATAAGGGTTTGCCAGACCCTATCAAAGTGCCAGGGACTGACAACTCAGGCACAGTGGTGGCAAACTGGGAACAAAGAGCCCCTCTGGCATGCTGTGAGCTGCTCCCATGCATCTACATGCAGAGGATGGTCTGAGCATGCTTCTACATGGGCAGTTCTGCTGGGATCGTATCGGCATGCGGCAACCATCAGAGGAAAGAACAGAAATACGCACTGTGCTCCCTTTGAGTGTAATGTTGATGGGTCTTTTGAAGTTTTGAAACGCAAGAAATGGCTGGTATCACATTCCCAATGTACAGCTTCAGCAATCACCACCATTTCTAAGGAGCAGAACCTTCATAAGGGCAAGAAAGAGCTGACACAGACATGGGACGTAAACCCTAGGCTTGGCACATCTAGTCCTGCGCCAGTGGCAGCTTTAAGCAGTGGATGTATTTTCCTAGAGTTTTAAGGCTGGAAATGAGAAGTATCATCTGAAGGAGACCTCAGATCACAGATCCTTTTCTTCTGTGGGGCTAGATCCAGAGTCCTTGACACCACTGGGGTAGGTTCCAAGAAGCGACCAGAAAGAGGAGGTGCATCTTGTGGTTGAGGGCCTCAAGGTGATGGGCTGTGATATAGAGCTGAGGCTTGGACCCAGAAACTAGGACAGACCCTGCTCCAAAGGATGTAGGAATGCGTTGCTGGAGATGAACGTTTATGTCCCAGGGAGTTTTCCCCCTAAGGACAAGTCACTGAGGCTTGCTCCCACTGCAACTGGGGACAAAACCCCACCTCGAACTCAGGAGGGTCCCTGGGCTCTTTGGGACTCTGACGTCTGGAGGGGACATTCAGCACTGGGGTCCAGGTCTTGGGGACAGCAGCAACAAAAAAACCCAAAGCCAAAATCTAAATCCCCAAAACCTCACAGGACACCAAGTGCCCTCAGGACTAGCTCCCCAACAGCAACTTGGTTGGACAAGAAGATATGTATGCGCTAAAACTAAACTAATTTTCAGCCTCTTGGAGGGAACAAAATGACTGTTGCTATTATGGTGTAGCGTGAAAGCCTGGGTCACGGGGGGACGGGAGACAATCCTTTGTTCCAGCAGTCCCAGGTGCATCATGTACTGGGCAGAACTTTAGCTTACAATTTGGGATTAAAGTAAATCCTAGTATTTTTCTGCATGCCTGCCCGCTCCCTGGCTCCCAGAGACTGCTGGGTAACTGCCTATTATCCCGTGGTTCCACTTCAGTGCCCTCCCCAATAAAACTTTTCATATCCTTATAAACGAACTAGATTGCCGTGTTATAAACATTTACACTGTGCTAACAGATCATCTCCGCACATCAGAATTGGCTAAATTCCCTTTTCCAGATGAATATATTGAAGGAGATTAGAGATATGATAGCTTTTCAGATTGCTGAACCCAGAGAAATTAGTTTAGTGAGCATTTACAGAGGCTAAATTGGAACCATTAAATAGTGGATTAAATTGATGGTACTTTCATTGTCTGTCCTTCGGTACTGCTGTAAAATCAATTAGCCGTCACTATTCCATTCTCCATATAGTGAGATTGTCAGCCTGGCTAGGAGCTGCAGAGCCTCACAGCAGTAGCAAGCAGTGTGAAAATACACCTATTAGGTGATGTGGCATGAAATAACATCATAGGGCAGAATGTCCCAGTGAGATTTATCCCAGCCTTATCTCTACTTTAACAGAGAGGGGACAGACAATAGACTCTGGTGACACTCTTATCCTCTGAACATGTGCACCAGGATGCTCTCTGGACTGACAATTATTGCACTGCCTCTCAACTGTCCTGAATTTTGCATCGGAAATCCCTGCTTTGCCCTGCTCTTAAACTGGCAATGTCCCACACCAAGAGGAGAGGATTTGAGCAGAGTAGATTTGCATCTTACTTGGGGCAAAAAAAAAACAACCCACCAACTTTCTCTCACTTGCTACTGTTACAGCAGCTCCCAGTCCGTTAGCTGGCTGATTTAGGCTCATGTCCCAACGTCTCCTAAAAAATGAGAACATGGCACAGTCCAGAGTACTGCATCATGAGTCCAGAGCACCACTCCAAGGGGTCTTATGCAGCCCTTCTCAGCAGCAGTTCCTTGCTTTGTTCCCATTCTGATGTGGGAGAAAAAGCATGGAAGGTTCAATCCCTTGTTCCCAGGTCATGGGGTGAGGTCAGTAAGATTCCTGGTCCTCAGCCCATCTACTTCCCACCACTGCTCTGCCAGGAGGAGAGCAAAGCCCTGCAGCACCGCGTGCACCCACTGCACGCAGTGACCTCCAAGGGGGGAAAATTGAAATATTCCCCCAATTTGTGCCATTAAACTCTTCCTTTAAAGTGTGAAATTAAAAAGTAATGAGGAAAACAAGACTCCTAAATTTAAGCTTCAACCTTTTGACCTCACTCCTGTGGGTTTTGCTCCCCGGGGAGGTCTCAGCCCTCGTTTGAAAAGCCGTCATCCCCATTTCCAGCCTTAGGGTGAACTGGGGGAGATTTTCCACCCCCTGAGAGCTTTCCTCCCAGTGTTTAAGTTTTCTATTGAACCTAGAAATGGAAAAAAAAAACCCTCCACATTTCCAGTAAAGCCACATCCTGTTCCAATTTCTTGAATTGACGTGGCAAAGTTTTTAAATCCCTTGTCAACGTCTTAGTTATGCTTCATGAAGGAACCATCTGGAGCTGCTGGCCCTTGTATTAAACATTTGCTAGGCTTGTGGTATGGAGACTTCTCTCTGTTCTCAGCAACGCTTCTCTTCACTTTGTTGAGTGTCCTGAAGCCAGAGGACGTTTGAATTTCCCTTTATCCTGAGCAGGATATGGGGTGAGACAGGGATTTCAGCACAGTTGTGTTTTATGGTGTGCTCCTCTGCCTAAACTAATCCTTCATCTGAGGTAAAGACAGAGCATCGTGTCTGTCAGGTTGTGTAAGACACCATACAAGCTCCCTGCAAGAGTTTGTTCCCCAAATCTCCATTTCTCAAGCCCCAAAATGACTTCTCCTCCGTGAGATCACACAGCAAATGTGGGTTTATGCTCTCACGTGTTCTCAGCCCAGGGAAGCAGGAGGAGCATGGAGGATCATTAATTCCATCCCAATGGTTTGCCTGGGATTTGTCCATGTTTACAAAGACACTCTCCAGCGCTCCCCTAATCAGCTCTCACTCTCCTCCAGCTGAGCAGCGCTTTGTTATCACTGGAATCTCATCATTAATTGAGATCTGAGAACCTCTATTTCCTGGACATCTCATGCATGGTGGGGGCACCACCTTTCACAAATATATCATGTCATCACCTGTTTGGCATCACTCTCCTTTGCTGAGGGCTGTAGATCACAACAATGCTTGTTTTCTCAAAGTCACTGCTCAAACTTTCCTTCACACCCTGGCCACACACAGCTCTCTCTCTTCAGATCGAGCTTCCCAAGACCATCTCTGTTGTCAGTCCTGGAGTGAGTTGATCATTCTGTGGGCAGCTGTGTACATGCAATAGCAATTCTCCTGTCTAAATCCATATATTGACACCTGCATGTTTTTTTTTTTAATGCACAACATCTCTACTTTTTGCAATCCCTGCAACTCTTTCTCTTGCCTCTTCTACAATCACCACCCTACTTCAAGTCTTGCCCGTGATGCTAACCCTAACATGCAACACAGCTGCATTGTAGCAACATCTTTACCTTGGAAAAGTACAGTTTGGCAGTGCTTCTTAAAGGCCTCAGCCTCATGCCCATAGTACTCAGTGGCTCCCTGTGGATCTCATAGCAGATTGAAGCAAGTTACACTTTCTGACTCGGGAGTTCACCCCTTGTTGCTGGTGAAGGGTGCTGTTCCTCAATCAACAGAGAGCTTCTGCAATCAGCCTGCAAGATAGATCTAACTGCTTCTATCATTGCCCCATTTATCTTCATTTCCATTTTTGCGTTGATGGGTATCATACACCACAAAGAGCCAGCCCAGCCGTGAAATGACACCGGACTGGCAACCTCATAATTATCTGGGCTCACGTATCAATTCCCTTCAATCCCTTTGTGACACTCCATTGCTTCCTCATAACTTCCTCATCTGACAGATCAGCACTGTGCACCCGAACCGCCTGAGAGCCCCTGGGTAATAGCCTCAGGGACAGAGTTAGCCCTGGCAGAAGTGGGCAGAGAAGCTTGTTGGCTTCAGTGTGAGCTTTGCTTGCTTTGTGCCAGGCCTGAATTTTCTGCAGACTCTCTTCCCTGCACACAAAGACCTCAACTCCTTTATCTGCTCTACAGCAAGACTCAGGGGCTGCTGCAGCTTACAGATGCATGCCCGACTCATGCAGGAATTGGTGCTGGGATGGCTCCTCCTTTGTGCTTCAGGTATTCCTGTCTCCAGGCACGTTCATATTTTTCCTCCATATTTCACACTAAGACAACGGTGAAAGGTCTCCGAGGGCTGGGGTTGGCATGGAGCAGCCAGCTTATTGATAAAGCACAGGAAGCCTGTACTCCATTGGTCCCTGCTTACCCAGCAATGCCACCACGGCTCACTCTGAGGTGCTCACTGACCCCTGAGCCTCAGCATGGACCATTGGGTACTCCCTATTCTGGGTATTCCTGTTAATCTGGACTTCAGGTGCAATTAACTAACTCAACTCTGGCACTAAAGAAGATGTGGTGATCCATAGACAGGAATTCTAAAGCGATGTTTTCATCCATCATTCATCAAGTGCAAAACTCTTGGGAAGAGGTAAATATTCTGTGGGAGGCACCAGGCTCTACCGCATGGCCATGTTTGCAGGGAAAGGCTTGAATAACATTTAGAAACAGATTCTCAGTGTGGGGTGAAAACACTTTCCCTAGGGGCTGGAGATGCCTAGGATGCTGCACCCACCTCCACTACACAGCATCTTTACACAGGATGACAGCCATGGCAATGGAGAGAAGCCACCAACCTCCTGGCTGGGGCAGAACCTGGACGTTGTGCCAAGGTTTTTACTGGAGTTGCTGTCTATCCATAGGTATTTCCCTAATTTTGAGTGAAAGACCAAAAAGCAGCAAATTTTATACCTGCCTATTGGCACTGTGGCTCTGTCTGGTCCTCACTGAATGAGACCTGTCTGCACAGGCTGCTCCCTGGGACAGAAGTGCAGCTTGGCAAGAACCCATCTGGATCCTGAACTGTAGGGCCTCCTGTTTGCCCACCAAGCCCTGGGGATGGCATGGCTTGATGCTTCCTTTTTCCTCTCTTTGGGATGCACTTCAAACTCTCTGTTTGTCCAAATGGATTGTACCATGGATTGGGTCAAGATATGAAGACTTCAGGGATCAAGGAACAGTATTTACTTCCCCTGCATAATCTGATCATTTTTTCTCCCAGACCATGAGCTACAGCCATGGGATAAGCTCTGCAAGGAGGCTAGGGGACCTGGCCCATCTCTTTCAAACAGACCACAGTGCTCGGCAGTAAAGCCACAAACCCTACCATCCCCTCAGAGATGTTCCCATCCCCAGCACCCAGGCAAAGCTCATGGACAGTCCCTGCCACAGAGGCAAGAGGCGAAGGGATGCTGGGCAGAGAGCTGGCGGCCGGTCCCCAGAGAAGGGGGGATTTCCATCCCTGCTGCCGCAGCTCCTGCTGCTCCAGGCAACTGCCTCCCTTGTCCCAGCTCGGGCCCCTTCTGCCCATCAGCCACGCACAGCGTGTGGCCCTGAGATGGGGGGATGGATCCTGCTGCCGGGGGGAAGAGGGAGGCTGGGGAGGCTGCATGCGGCCGGATGCGGAGCTGTTGGAGCCAGGGAGAGCCTCGCCACTGGTTTTTAATTTGCTTTGGATCGTGGCCATTATCATTAGAATAATCTCCAGCAGGTGATAGGCAGGAGTAAATTAATTCTGAATAAAGGCGTCTGGGGGTGGGTGCCAGGGAAAGGCAGGGCTGGGCAGCGGGCACAGCCTGCACTCGGGTCAGAGGGGAGATTTGGTGGCAAAGAGGTCTATGCCTCCTCTTGCAAAGAGCATATTTCGCCTCTGCTCTGACATTTCTTTCTGCTAAATATACCCAGCTTGGAAATGCACATGGCGGTGTTCCACAGCAGTGTGGAGGGTGGCAGGAGCGGGGTTATTCATGCAATTTTATTTTTAATTCTCCCTGTCCACTGAAATCATGTGTATGAAAACAATTGAAAATAAATTATCTCCCATCTCCAGAAAGAACCTTTTGCTGTTGTTCCTGGAGCCACCAGGACACGCAAACAATTAATCCTCAGCTCCGGACCCAAGTGACTCAACCAATAAAACAGCTGTCAGCTGCCGGTCCTGGGGAGGTGCTGCCTAATATCCCAGGAGAGGATAATTATTCTTATCTGATTTGGCTCTGGAATGAAATCATAAAAAGCCTCGTCCCATTCTGTAAATTCAGTTCTTCTTAGCAGGTTAAGCAGAGCCCAAATGACTAACATTTCTGTCAGCACTGACTCTGGCTAAGGGCTAATATACCATGAAGAATAACCCAATAATAAATCTTATTATAGGGAAGGGAAAAAAAAAAAGAAAGATAGAGGGAGTGCACAAGAGTGTAAAACCGAGGAGGGTGCAAGGCAATTGAAGTGGCTGACAAAAGTGGTTTCAGATGGCTGTGATGCAGAGGAAAATTTCTGAGTCATTTATTAAAAATTCCCAAAAATGCCAACTCAGATTTCAGTGTTTGGAGTGGAACTGTTTCTGGAGCCAGAATTTTTTGTCTTTTGGAGGTTTATCTTTGCTACAAGTGATGCCTCTTGGTGTGGAATGAGAAGATATTGTGATGAAAACACAGATGCTGTGAAGAAAGGGCAGGTAGACCGGGGTAGTCCCATAGGAAGGGGCAGCCCAGGGCTGGGTCCTGTGGTGCCAAAGCAGCAGAAGATGAAGTCTGGGATGGGTTAGGACTTCACAAACAAGTATGTAAGACTCTCCCATGGGTGAACACAGGCTCTGAAGCTGAAGTAGACGCCTGGGAAGTGATGAGTTCTCCCTCATCGCAGCAAGATTTACGGCCAGGGTGGAAAGTGCTTTGGCGGGGGGATGGGGCGGGGTGTTGGGTTTAAAGTTCAGAATGACCTTTGTTGTTGCCTTTCATACCTCTGATCAAGAGGCTCCTGGAAATAATGACCGTGCAACTCAATCTGATGATGTCCCTGGGTCTCTGTTTCCACTGGTGCCCCCGGCAGGCAGTTCCCAGGAGAGCAGGTCGGTGTGGTGGGATATGTGGATGGCTGGGGAGGGAGACTGAGGGGTGCGGGGGGATCCTGGGTTTGGGAAACTGCTGTGCTGTCTGGTGAGGAGGGGCTCTGCAGAAGATTGATGGCGGAGCTCTGGTGCCTCCAATGTGCTCCTCCAGCGCCTGGGAATGACGTTAGGGAAGAGCAGGGATCTCATGGCCAAGATGGGCTGGAGAGGAGCTCAGGGAAACCCAGCTGCAGCCACACAAATCACATCCACTTCTGCTCTTTTGTTTGTTGCTTCATCCTGGCAGCGGTTGGATGCTGGTGGGGGATGACAAAGAGCAGGGAGAGAGCTAAGGAGATGTCCCCAGCCCCAGAGGGCCTCGAGGCCCATCTCAGCTTCCCCAGGGATGCCCTGTTCCGGCACACCATGACGCTGCCTTTGCAAGGAAGGTGCAACCATGCCCAAGGCAAGAGGGCTGCAACAAGAGGTCATTCATCAGCGTGCTGATGAACAGCAGATATTGAGATCAGGAGGGACAAAGCCCTCACGTGTCACCCGGACGCAAGGTCTCCTCTTGTCCCTCCTGGGCAGAGACGTCAGCTTTTATATCTCTTTCCTCTGTGGAGCTGCCCACTGCCGTTGTGCTGGGAGCGAGGGCCCAGAGAAAGGCAATACAAATACCACGCATCGCCGCCTGCATCCCGAGCGCCTCACAGCCAGGCAGACCAAATCTCTAAAAAGGTGGACAAATATTTGCTGAGAAAGGCTCTTCCAGGCCTGGCTTGGGTTCAGGCTGATGGGTGAATTATATGTATAATCCGAAGCAGCAAGGCCTGGGATCTGGATTTTTTTTTTTTAAAAGAGATTTATCTGTTTATGGAAGAAATGTTAGGGCAGCTACAATGTGCTATAATCCCTCATAAATGGATGTAAATGTAGCATGGAAATATAGTATACAAATTTCTATAAATCACACATTCTTTGCTACAATCTGGGTACAATTAGATGATGCTACACTAATAAAGCTCTATACAATTCATTTTCAATCTTAAAAATGCTCTGAAATTCTGTTTCTGGAACAACTTGGGCTCACGCCTCATTTTCCTTTCCAGCGCAGCCAAGAGCCGCATGGGAACAACAGCTTCAGCTGGGGGTAAGCTTTATTATTATTATATGAAGATCCAAAGAGAGGGAGACAACTGGTGACGCGCCTTGGGACAATAAGGATATTCCAACTTCTCCCCTTGCAAAGGTGGATATTTACATGCACATCGAATAAATTTACCCATGAGAGATCTTGGTCCCATGTAGCTTTGAAAGTGTTCAGACCCAATTACCTTATTAAGACCAATGCACATTTTTAGCCTCTCTCCGTTGACAGCATCATGCTCCAAACGGTACCCGGCTTAGCTTTTATTTCAGATGTCTGCTGGCCAAAAAGCCTGGAAAAGGAGGCGCAGTAACTTCTTCCAATGAAAATTAAAAGCTGAGGTTTCTCTGGCCAAGGGAAGCAATCAGTCACCGAAATCAAAAGATCCGTCATCAAAGTCGAAGGCAAGGAACGAATAGCCTCCTAAATCAGTCAAACAATTTAAACATCCCTTTTGTAATTGGCAATTTTGTAATATTTATTCACAACAGATCTGATTGCCGGATTCCCACTGGCTCCCCTCAGGAGGGTTTGCGTGAAATCAGTTTGAAATGGTGTGTCAATTTTTTTCTGGAGTCACCATCTGGCTGATAGACTTGAGTCTGTTCTAATACACTGACCCAGTGAATCGCTGCTAAACAATTCCCGGGGGTCCCGCTCCTCTCGCAGGCAATCCAGGAGAGCGCTGCCGGGCGGGAGCAGGCCTGGCAGGCACATCTGAATGCGTTGTGTTGAGGGATTGTAGAAGAATTTGATTTATGTAAAGAAACAGAAATCTTGGGATGGTCCTGTTTGCTCCTGAGCTCTTGTGATGGTTTCAAATGGTAGGGGAGGTTTGGGATCGGCTTTCGTGACTTGAAACCACCTGAAATTGTGCTGGGGGGAGGGAAAAATAAATAAATAAATACCCCACCTCCCCTTCCAAAAGAACCCCAACAAACCAAACCACACCAAAAAGCCCAAACCCTCTCACATCAACAGCCAGGAACGCAAACATTTGAAAGCAGCAAACTCTACAGCCTGAGTGGCAAGAATAAATCCTGGATCCATTACATTGTACATCTATTTCAAATATGTAATAACATATAGATGATGCAGGAGTACTACAAAGTCAGCCCCCCTCCATGTCAGCAGCAGTCCCTGGGATGAAATATTGTCAGAACTTCTGTGCTCAAAGACAGCTCAGTTTAACCTACAGTGTGAAATTAGGCCTCTGCGTACGTGCCTTGTGTGCTCTCCTCCAGGTCAGAGATGGGTTCCTATGGCACTTGTTGATAATGAGATGCTTCTTCTCACCATCCTTCTGCAAAGAACTGCTGCCACTGCTATGAGCTGTATTTGCTGCCATGTGGGAGCCTCCTTCTCATTGCATTCCCAGACCCAGAGCCCATGTGTACACACCGTGGGGCAGGCGCAACACTATGTGCACCTGCACACGTGTGTTGGTGTACGTATCCATACACACACTAAGCATGTTTTTTTGACAGGTGAGTACATCATCATTACAGCATCTGTTTTTTTCCATTCCCATCAATCATTATTGTATGTGTGATCGAGTAGAATTTGTCTCTGGCTGCTTAAAATTTTCTTGATCATTTTTCAAGGCTAAATATCATCTATATCATCTCCAGATAAATAACGCTTACTGTAATAACCTACCTGCCAAAGAGATGATCCCAAACCCACTGAAATCACATGGACTGTATTGGCTTGATGGACATTGATTTAAATCCTAAACGATCATCTGTTTCCCAGAACTCCAGTAAAGACTGAACATGGCGAGTGTTTTGTAGGGCTTGACAAGGGTACCAAGAATGGGGAAACAAGTGTGGACAGGCTCAGGACATCTCCAGGATGTCTCCCCTTACTGCTGTATTTAAGGGATCTGGGGGGGGATTCTGGGGTGCTCCCAAACATCTCAAGATCCCCCATTGCTGTGACTGTCTCTCCAGCCCATGTCTGCCCACTGGTGAATCCCTTTGTTACTGCAGGGCCAGGCAGGATGGTCACTGCATGCCCCACAGACCACAGACAGCTGCAGGACAGAAGGACAAGCTCCTGTCCCCCACCACCCATCCCCACGGCCAGGTGCCCTGCCCAGGTGGGTGCTCAGTGCAGGGCCTTGCGGGTGTGGGATGTGTGTCCATCTCACTGCCATGGACAGATTGCTTTGTGTGGGGCTTTGCCAGCTTTTCCCAGGTTGGATCTAAAGAGAAAAACATTTTTTCTCAGGAATAGGCTTTTCGTCCTTGAAGGATTCTGCTGTTGTCTCCTTACTTCTCTTAATTGTATAACCCCAAGGTATGCCTCAGATTTACACAGCCTAAATCCAGCCTTATTTGGCCGTATTTGTCATTATTCCAATTAATTGTGCATCAGCTAATTGTGTAACATGGCTATTTGCATGCCAAACCAGGGTCCTCATGCTGTTCTTTGCAGTGTAATTGCCCTGGCTAAGTGAATACCAGGAATATTCCTGAGGTTTCAGCCATTAATCAAGGTCTGCTGAAAGGAATATTAGCACTCTGGGAAATAATAATAAAAAAAATTTAAAAAAGAAGGAAAGATGCAAAATATCAACGAGATTTTTAAAATTAAAAAGAGGTCTTAAGTGCAACAATATGAGTCTGAAAGCCAGGAAGGTCTGGCCAAGCTTGCAAAGGCTGCGTCCTCTGAGGGTCTGGGGGCTCAGGAGGTGTTTAATGATAAATGAAGGCACAGTGGTTGAGCTTTCTCTCCTTGGTGCTCATTTTAGGGGTGTTTGGGCAGTGCTGCAAATAGCAACAGGACTGAGTACGGAGCAGGGAGCCCAGGTGTCAGCGGGATGGTCTTCTAGAGCTGGACATCTTGAGGAATCAAAGTATGGGCTACCCAGGACAACAACAGCAAAGTGGGGAAATAGCTGGCTGTTGTGGCCATGGGAAGGTGAGGTGTTGCTGCAGGGAAGGGCTGCAGTGGGACACCAGAAGAGCAGAGGCACCCGGTGATGAATGGTTCCTTTGCTTTGGGTAAGGGAGGATTTTTACTGTCAGCATTGTTTGATGGATATAAGGTTGTCTTGGGAGAAACTAACTCAAGGCTGCAATGATGGAAAAGATTATTAATGATGAACTACTCCTTGGTGAACTACCGCTAACTTAGTCAATGACTTAGGGACGGACTGGTGCAGAAACTCAGCCATTCCTCTGTTCCCGACCTGCAACTGGTCTGTCACATTTTGCTGCCCTACATTACACAGGAAAAAAAAATCCTGCTTAGGACAGTGCTAAGGACATAATCAGGATCCTCGAGGATGTAACAAGGACCCCAGTGGTGTAACCAAGACAGTATTCCCCATCACAAGGAGGTTTGCAAGACACGTTGCCTTTTGCAACAGCAGCCACGCTTCGTTGTCCGTCCCAAGCTGAAGAGGAGGCCCACAGATGCCCATGGTCCCATGCTTGGTTTGTTCAACCCAGGATCCTCGAGGGCACGGAGCTCCTGCTCAGCTGCTCCCCATCCCTCACGCTGCGATGGGCTGCGGTTCTCATTTCTGCCGCTCTCCACCGAGGATGAAGTGAAAGCAAAGCTGGGGCTTGGCTGCTGTTTGCAAACAGAGATGAAGACAAACAGATGAGTTCAAGCTGCTGGAAGGAAAACAACCCTCGCTTAATGGTGGGAACATGAAAGGGTAAACAAAACCCTGGGCAGGTCCTCCTCATTCCCACCGCCCCTTGGGGTCCACCGGTGTTTTTCAGTCTTTACCTCCTAGAATCGATTGATTTCGTGCCAGCCTGTAACTCTGCTGGTGTTGTGGCTGTTTCAGTCAGAGACAGCCAGGTGCTGAGGGCAGAGGAAGAGCTCCCAGCGCTGGGATCGCTCCTGCTCCTGTTCTCCCAGAGCTGGAGGTCCCTGCAGGGGAAGCATTGGGTTCCTTCCCAATTGCTGCTTTTCTACTGCTGGGTCTGCAACCATCCTATATCTGCAGGTCTGACCAAGCACAAAGATGCACACGAGGTCTTTGATAACTGCATTTCAGCACCGATTCCCAACACCTCCTGCCCTCCATTCTGGCATGTCCTACCCCCTTGAAACTCAGCAAAAGGCAGCATTATTCCAAACATCTCTGAGAGGAGGTGCAAGCCTCTCTTATCAAGCCCAACTCCCCTCAGACTGCATTGCCGGCTCTTGGCTTGGCAGGCGGCTGCGTTCTTCCCCATGTGTCAAGTCAGAGAAGTGAACGCAGTATCTCAGTTCTTTTTTTTCCCCCTTAATTAGCATGAGATTTGACGAAATCCGCCAAGGCAGCCATCCATCTGTTTTGCTGACTTTCAGCAACAATATTTATCATTGCGAAAGTGTCAAAACAATAAAACCAGATGACGTTTTATGCAAAGGACTCCAAACTACTTAAAAAAAGGCCCCAACCTTGAAAGCCTCCTGCAGGATTTTGCCGGGAATTGTTTGCAGACACAAAGCTGAGAGTGATTCCTTCTGTACCAGCATAAATATTTAAAACAAACTGCAGAAGAATTTTCCGAGGGAGGACCAGGCTGGCAGATGCTTCTCTGTAGCAACTTTGTTCCAAGCAGCCAGGCGAGGAAAAAAGAAATCCCCCACCCTGATGCGTTTTCCTGGTTTCACCCAAAAGATCAATATTAATTTTTGGTGAATGCTTTTCACGTTTCAAAAGGATGCTACGTGTATCGGTTCGTGCCGGTGGTTCTTAAGAATTTTAACCTGGTCTGCCACGCAGCAAGAAAGGGGAATTTAGAAAAGATCTACTTATTTAACTTTCTGCTATTTAAATCAATACATAAGTGAGAATTGATAAATCCACACTCCCCATTGTCAGCACTGGTTGATTACAGTGCTGCGGAGCCCTGCCGAAGGGCGCGTGCAGCACGCTAAGTTCTGCGTGTATTCAAATCCTCCATAATGAATTTACCTAATGAATTCAAGTGTGGCTGCACTCTCCCCTTTGTCAGAGCTGCTCTGGCTGCGAGCAGTCGGAGCTGCGCTATGGCTATGGGCATCGCAGCAGGAGCTGAAACCCTGGGTGTGGGGTGCTGCAGCATATTTGGGTACTGCCACCCGTTCGGGCTCATGCAAGAGCATCACAGCAAGCAGTAAGAAAAGCCTGCAGGCAAATCTGCTCCCAAAAGAGCTTCGTCCCCAGCACCAGGACCAGCATGAGCCCATGCATCCTGCCTCAAAGGGGCAGGAGAGCCTGAACCCCACAGAGCCGGGCTGAGCTTGGTGCTGATTGCAGGCATCTGTCTTCTCCTGACAGCACTGCCTGTTAGTGGAGTGAGTCTGCTGCTTAATTTACCTGACTTGTTAACAGCTCCCTGTTTTGAAGTTGTAGGAAGTGGCTGATTTCACATGTACAGTTGGAGCATTGGACTCCCATTGGGTGGCTACAATTCACAAATAATCTGGTGATTTGTCCGCTGCTGTGGGAGCCAGTGGGGACACTGATCAGTGTGTATCATGGTGTGTACCACCGCGTTTGGGTGGAAAGATTGATGAGAAAGAGGAGAGCGAAGCGGGTTGGCCATGGGCCAGGAGCCCTACAAACAGAAACTGAAGGAAATCTCTGCCAAAGAAAGCAGGGACGGGAGCTTGCACTGCCCCACGGAGAGCTGCAAGGGGCTTGCTCTGGGCACTGCTGCTTGCAAGAAGCTCCAGCACCATGTCGCTGCCATTTGTGGCTGGGAGAGAAGCAGAGCGCTGCGACAGGGTGGGCTGGTTTGTATATTCCAGCCTTGGATCCCCCAGTTGCCTTGGGTATGGCCCCATCCTGACAGCAAGGGCTTAGAAAGATGCAGAGCAGAGCAGGTTGTGCACAATCACTACAACATGCATGTCTTGTGGGGAAATTTGCTCTCAGGAGCTCTGGCACAGGCAGACATCATACCCAATAGCAGGAAGTGGAGTAACAGATCTCGGGAGTCTCTCATCATTAATTGCCCACCAAACCCTGTGCCATCCAACACATCAATAACCGGCAGCCCCGGGAACTGTAGGAGAGGAAAACACAGCTTGTGCACCTGGGGCACCTCCAAACACCCCGTGTGTGAAGAGCAGGTTCACCATCCCTCACACAACCCATGGAGAAGCCCTAGGAAGGTGCTGGTCCTCTGCTATTCCCAAATCCTTTCCCCATCTGCCTGCCCCCACCGTACCACAGGCTTTGGAGACCTATCCAAATGCAAGAGTAAAAAGGACCATGTCAACAAGTGAATGAGCACATGGAATCAGAGTGAAGGGAGGACAACCACACTGAGAAATGGCCCTGGTGGTGCTGCCCAGTCAGGCTTGCACGCAGGCCAGCACTGTGGCTTGGCTGTGTGTGCTCTCCTTTGCATTAACTACTGTTGTGTGCTATCGTGTAATGCATTATTGTTTTTATTGTTCTTGTTGTAAATACACCTAGAGGCATCTTATAAGTGGAATTAATTAGAGTTGTTTAATTCATCAGTTAAGTGCATAGCAGAGGCTGTCTGCTCGCTGGGGAGGTGCGGATGGCTGTGGTAAGGGCAGTGCATGGTGTGCACGTCAATGTTTGCTGTGCTGTGATGTGTCCACAGCACCAGCTCTCCAGATCTCCAATTCTTGGCTTCAACCTCAGCACTGCCATTTTCCTCAAAAGTTCATCTCAAAATTAATCAGTTGCAAGAAAAGTTTGGAAAGATTTGCCTAGGAGAGGACAGCAGGGTGGAGCAGCTCGGATGCAAGGCTTGCAGCTGAGGTTTATGAGCTCTTCCAGCCCAGGCTGCCCTGGCCGGAGGCTGCACCACAACTGAACAAACACAGCAGGTCAATACATCACAGGGCCTGCACATGAAAGGGAAGGGGAATAAACGTCCTGTCAGCAGTGCAGGGCAAACCCTTGATGCTTGGGACATCTCCAGGGCTGGGAACTTTCCTGTTTTGAGGATGATGTTGTTTGCTCAGAGCCTTGCCAAAGCATGGGGGAAGTGGGAAAAAAGTGAAATAACTCCATGAAGAGCAATGGTTATTACCATAGGCACCAACAGGCACAGCCGGAGAGGGTACTGAGATGCTCTGCTCCTAGGGCATGGCTGGCACCAGCCGCAGCCCCGTGTACAACACAGTGGTGATGGAGCAACTGGGAAGGAGACCCAGGGCAGGAGCAGCCAGGCTTGGGAGAGAAACATTTCCCACAATCCTTCCCCACAGCTGCAGCAGCAGCAAAGGGATCGTTTTTCTCCCCAGCCATCACGGCTGCTAAATCACGGCTTGAAGGACTTCCCAGGAATGTAAATCGCCCCATCAATCCCAGCCCAGCTCCCACCCACCGCGCTGCCGGCTGGCCCTGGGGTGGGTCCTCACCCACTGCCTGCGCTGGGGACTGCTCCCCACATGATGATGGTGCTCAAAAAGCTGTGGGGATCCCAAGCCATGGGATTTGGGCATGGACCGATGCAAACCTGCAATGAAAACCACTGGGTACCGGCCCTTGAAGACCCTGGTCTAAATGCTGGTGTTCCCCTGAGCTGCAGCATCTCCATCGTTCCCTCCTCCAGGAGAGGAGCTATCAGGAAAAAGTCTGAGCTGGGATGTGAGTGCCTTGCTACAGGAAGTTCATTTGTGGCCATCAGGCCTTGTTCTGAATTAATCCCATCTGGAAGGAGCAAAAACACAAAAAAACCCAAGATAACATAATGTAGATGGCATAGGGATGGGGGAGTAGTTTAAAGAGCACTCCACCTTTCACCCACCCCAAGGACACCACAAGCATCTTCAGGAGGCGATGTTACATCCTTCTGCAGGCAACTGCCATCAGTCAGTGCAGAACGGGAAACATTCACAACAAGATGGGAAAAAATAATAATCGAAGAAAACCCAATGAAGACCCATGTGATAATAAAGGCTGACTCGAACTAACAGTTGCTATTCAGACATTGTTAATGATATTATAAGCACTACCATGTGCTAGGCAAGCTGTGACACGCACCCCGGTGGACATATGGATAATCAGATCACATGCCTATTTCAATCAAAGCCATAAGTACGAACTTGATCTGAATCGGAAGAAAGCCCAAGCAAGTGGTAGCTTTGGGAAAGCCAGCTCCTGCTCGATTTCCTAGCGATTTAGCTCTTGCTGGAGCTGCTAAGGGCCGAGGGGCTTGGATGCTTTACCTTGATTCACCTCCTCTGCACAGCAAGTTGCTCCAGCCCACACCTGAGCAGAGCCAAAATCACGGGCAGCTCGCTGTCATTAGAAACACTGAACATAATCACCAAATTTAATGACTTTATCACTGCTCAATGGATCAGCGAACAGAGGAGCTGAAAGAAAGACAATTAGAAGCGTCAGTCTATGCTAAATTTTTCTTCCGTCGCCTTGCTTTTGTCTAAAGAGTTATTCATTCCCTAATTGCAAAATGTAATTTTGTTTGGAGGCTTTTCTTCTATTTGTTTTGTCGTGTGGCTAATGCAGTTATTTGCTGCACACAGCTTCTTTTCTCCTGTTCAGCCCGTTTAATGGAATTCTTCAGCAGCTTTGATTAAAAACCATTTTGCTTTAGTGACCAGCACATTTCTGGACGGGGGAATCAGATTGTTCCCTGAGTCGTATTTTGCCTGGCAAGGTTCACTTCTTTAAATGCATGTTTTCACGAAGGCCTTTAATCCAGCAGTTTTAGCTTCTGTGGAGACAAATCTCAGCAAGAAGCAGCACCCTCCCCCTGTTCCCACCCTGTGCCGGGCCACAGGCAGTGACAGACCTTCCCCTGCTTTGTTCAGAGAGCCCCATGTTGTGCCTCAGAAAGGGCTGCGCACGGGCGGACCCCCAGGAGCTGCTTTCGGTACGTCCTAAACCACACCTGAAAGTTGTTTTTTCCACTCCTAGCATTTAACTCGAAGGCCTCCTACAGCTCCAGAGCCCCGCTGAGCCTGGATGGCAATGCAGGGAGTGAGTAAATTGCCCTTTTAGCACGTTCTCACCAACAAGAGGATTTTCAGTCCCAGCTCCCCCCCGCATC
This sequence comes from Pavo muticus, assembly GCA_016647715.1. Lineage (NCBI taxonomy): Eukaryota > Metazoa > Chordata > Aves > Galliformes > Phasianidae > Pavo > Pavo muticus. Next base: position 2,271,359 of record JACDJE010000022.1, read on the forward strand.
ATGAAATCCAGAGCGAAGGGAGACTGATTTAAAACCAATCACTAACACTTAGACGGAGCCCTTCGTTCGACCATCCCAAGCCTCGTCTTAGACTATTGAATCAATCCTGTCTCCACTTTTGCCTTTGCTAAGTAACAAACCAAATCAGACGGCGGCACGGTCTGCTCTAATTGACTGAGCTGCACGAGCGTAGCCATGCCGCAGGATGTGGCCATCAGCTGTGCTGCACTGGGAAGACAAAGCGTGTGAAGCTATTGATAAATCTCAGTCTGAAGAAAGGAGAGAGCAGGACTGGACCTGGGCATTGAGGTCTGGGGGCCTCTATAGGGAGTGCAGCTTGTGGGTGGCACCTAGGTTGGGTGGCCAGAGGTTGGTGCTTTCTTCGTGCCAAGACCATGCGTGGTTTTTTGGGCTTACCCCATATGGACCTGAGACCACATGTGGAACAGGTCAGCTTGTCTTTGGAAAGCATCTGAAAAGCATTGGGATTCATCTGACCTTAAAAGCTATTTCCACTCCAAAGCTATTTCATTTCCCTGAAAGATGGAATCTCCAACTCGGTTGTGTTGGGCTCACTGGAAACACCTCCATGTGCTGTCTGTCCATCTGGTCTTCAGTGCCCACCTGTCTCCCCCGTACAGCCACTCCAGCTCTCTTGAACCACGCTGTTTCTAAGGTGAGCAAACCCATTTCCGCACCAACCCCACCCCAGCTCCTTCTTGCCTTTTCCCTTAGGTCTTTTGAAGATGGGCTTTCAGGCCCACACGTGTTGAAGACATGCTTATTAACAAGCATCTCTAGAAAGAGAAGGAAAGGGGAAAATGGGGAGAGGTAATCAAGAGGCAGGATGGGTCAGTGGTTGCACTAGAGGATCTTAGTGGTCCTTTCCAACCTTAATGATTCTCCGATTCTAGGAGGAAAAGCCAAATAGAGCAAGCGTCCTTATAGATGCATTTACCCAGCAGAGCCTGAATTATGCAGCAATTGCTGTGGTCACACAAGGCAGGGGCCACTGAGCCTGGATTTCTGGCTTGTCTGGAGGGAGCTGGCCAGGGGGAGATCTACTGGGGAGCTGTGGGGCTGGGCAGGGCTGCGCTGCCCATTTGGGAACCATGTTTTGGGTTTTTCCCTTTGCAAAGCTGAACCAAAGCACTTCCAGTTTTGGAGCCTCTGCAACAGCCCCTGGGTTGCTGTAGTAGCTTTAACCCCTGTAGAGCCATGCTTCTGAGGAGTGAAGAGCTGCCTGTCCATCTCCCTCAGGCTGCTGTTACAAACCCTCGGCTCCTCCAGGAGGAGAAGGGAAATCACTTACTGGTGTGGCTGGGAACAGGTGTGTGAAAATCAGCACCCAGGCACCCGCTCCAACAACGTTGTTTTTTCCTTGCGTTCCATAAATCAGCACTCTAATCTTTCACTGTCCGGCGAGGTCTCTCACTGGGAGGGTGATAAATTGCCCTCCAGCCCCTGACAGCTGCTGGGAAATCACTCACGGCCTCAGACAAACCTCTAAATCTGACATTATAGAGTGTTGAAAGGAAGAATGTCTGTTTTTATAACCTACCTCAGTTATAATAAATATTTAAAATCCACATTAACATCCTCTTATAGTTACAATCTGCCCTCTATGGAACAGTGTCCAACTTAGATTTAATTAGCAACTGAACCTTTCCAGCCCAAGCTCCCAGTTAGGCTGAAGACCCAAATCTCCAGTGAGAAGCCTCTGTTTTCTTAAACTACCTGCACTGTAATAAATATCAGCCATGTCGCCAGGCAGCCCTGCTGGAGACAGTGCTCTTTTTGTCTTCTCAAAGGCCAACATTTAATTTAAATGATAAGGTCTTTCCAGACTCCGAGGGGAATTTCTTTCCTGCTCTCCAGAAACTTTGCCATACTTCACCTCTGAGCACCGGGAGGATGCAGGAATGGAAACACCTCGGTGCAGGTATGGGATGGGGAGTGGGGCAGCGGCAATAGCAAATCCAGACGACTCCTCTGGCAGCTGGCTGTGGACCCACATGGAGCAAGGTTTCCTTCATCCCACACCTGGTCCTGTTGGATTTCAGTGCTTCTCTCCCACTGCTTCCTATCTGCTGCTGTGTCAGAGGGAAGGGGCAGAGCTATGGCCAGAAATCAGTCAGAGCAGCTTTGGGACCGAGGCCGGGGGATGCTTGCTAAGAGTCTGGAGACAGCAACCACCCTGCACCCTCTGCTGGGAGCCCAGCTGCTGCTTGCATTGCGAGCAGCGCCTCAATCCAGGCATCCCAAAGCTGTTCTCCCAAAAACAAGCAGACGTTTTCCTTCTGCTTGTCACAGAAAGCCACAAAGGGCTCCCAGAATTGTCCGGATTAAGGGTGAAAGGGACATCACAACTTAGGCAGTGCCGTCAGATGTAGGTTATGGAAATCAAGTGTTCCCCGCACCCTGCTCCTCCAGGCAGCTGTTTGCACAACCCACTCACTGAAAGCCTTGCTCAAGTCTGTAGAGATAGCATCACCCCCCTAGGAGACAGCCGGTGTGTTGTACCAGGAAACCCGCTGCTCTACACAGGAATTACCACCATGGGTCTGCCTCTGAGAGGAGTTACATTCTCGGGCATTCAGAGTTTGTTTTTTGATTACGTGGGAAGTGGTGTGAATGGAAGTCACAGAGTCCTCAAGGGAGAGAAGTAACATGAATCCCTGGCAGCTTTCTTAACCTTTGCTTTTGCAGATGTTCTCAGCTTTGCATGAGGAGCTCCCAAGAAGCCTCAGCTACGGAGCATGTGGGGTGAGAGATGCCCAGATGCCCATGCTTCACTCAGAGCCTGCATAGGGCAGGGGTCCACCTCCTCTGCCCACCCCAAGGAGCAAACTGGGGGTGCACAATAGTTTTGGGGTGAGCAGGAGGAACTAGAGGAAACTGCTCTCAAAGCTGTAATACCCTATAGGAAGAGGCGGATTTTCCAGCTCTTCGTAGACACCAAACTGCTATTTCATACAGAATTGGTATTGGAGGACGTTCATCACAGGATAGTCCCAAATCTTCCTGATCAGTGCCAGAGAGCCAGCAGAAAGCACAGCCACCCACAGCGATAGCAAAGCACAATGCATAGACCTTCCCCATGCATGCACAAGTGGGAAAAGAATCTGCTGGAGAGGATGAGGAAGGCTGCAGGACCACATCAGGCAGCCTCAGCTCCCCTGAGCTGCCACGCTGAGCACTGCCCTGTGGGGCTCAGAACCCCCCGGGAAGGGCTTGGAGCAATGGGCTGTGCCCCGTGTGGTCCACTGAGGAGGGACACGGACTTGGGTGGTGCTCAGGTCTCCAGGATATGTCTGGGATCCCTTAGAATGGCAGACATGAATAGTCAGACTCCTGAAGGAATTAGGGTCCCCTGCAGCTCCTTGTCCATCTTTCAGCTCCTGCCAATGGTCTAAGAGCAGCTAATGCCTCCTCTAGCTTGTGCCATCGCCTGCGGAAGCTCAGGGAGAAGCCGAAACCACAAAGGGAAGAAGGAAAACCAGCTTTTCTGGCTGAAGAGCTGCACCATCTTCCTAAGAGCCAGCACAGTGCTGTGTCCAAAAACAGCACCAGCTCACACAGAGGTCTGTCCCCAAGCAGGGAGGTGTCTGAAGTGTCCATCTGGGGGCGAAGCCAAGCTGCCAGCTGGACCCGGGTGTGCAGGCAAGGAGCAAGCAGAGGTGAGGGATAGCACAGAGGCTGCCACATGCACCTCGCCAATTTGATGTCTGAAAGCATCTTGCACTCAGCCAGCGCCTCGCTCGCTGTGAACACTGCTGCTCAGTTCCCTTATATACAGCCATTCCCTGCAGACTGTAGTGAGCAGAGCAGCCCGCCGGCAGGACGGAGCTGTGCGCCGTCATTAATCAACATCATGCTTTGGGAGAGACGCTGAGTTCATTCTCATGTGTCTCTGCAGACCTCTGGGGACCGTGCTGTCTCTATCTGGGGCTGGTAGTCACCTGGAACAGTTTTCCAGCCCCCCTAAGCAGCAGGAGTGTCCATTAACTACCACGGATCGGTGGGGATGGTTTGTAAACTCCGGATACATACAGAGGGGCCCGGGCTCGTATTGGCTGATGCTTTCCGCTCTCAGAAATGGGTCATTTAAACAGAAAACTGTGAAGTGTTCATGCCTCTGAATGCAGAGAAACTATCAAAACAAGCTCCTGTCTCTGTGCCACAGACCCAGCATTGAAACAGAGGTTTGGGGCATGTTGGACGGGAATGAACCAAGTGCTCCCAGCAGATTCCTTTCCTTTTTCTGATGTTTCACACAATAAACATTTCAGATCTCCAGCGCAAGAGCAGACCTACCCCAATTACCAGGACAGCTTGTTTTGTTTGGAGTAATGGTTAAGGGTCCCATCCTGCATCAGTGGAGCCAGAGAGAAAGCTCTCTTTGCTCCCAGTGGGCCTGAATCCAAGAGAGCCCTACGGTACATTGGAGACGTGGCTGTTACTAGTGGGGTATTTTGCCTTTCCTTAGGGAAGCAAAACCAGTTCAAGCAAACTCTGCACGGCTCCACCTACACAAAAGTGGAGACATGGCGGCTTCCCAATGAAAGTCAAGGCATCACCAAAGGATGCTGCTATAGGCCGAGCAGTGACAGCAGGCCACCAGCTTCACAGTGTCCTACAGCTGAGTGACCTTTTGTCCGTGTCACTTGGACATCTGCAAACCAGAGAGCAGCGCCGTGGCCCCTGGGGCCTCAGAAATCACAGCTCTGCAGGGCTATGTCTCAGAAAGGTGGAGGGGGGAGGAGACAGAAAGGGACTGGAGGCTTTGGAGATTTGGAAATGAATGCCTGCTAGGAAAAGGACTGGATTTATTCAATGAGATTTGAATAAAAACAGATCATCAGTAATTGTTATGTTCAGTGTGGGCATGATACAAAATCGGGTTGTTTTCCCCAGTGCAGTGAGGGGTGCATGCCTGGGAGGCTCAGTGGTGTGGAGCAGTGAGCTGCCTGAGCATCCCAGCACAAGGAGACATGGCTGCAGACTCAGGGGCTTACCAGGATCCACTTCTACTGCCTGAGCAGAGACCCAGGGCAAGGAGAACGTGGAGGAAATGGAGAGGTGAGACAGGAGCTCAGAAAGAACACACATCATGGTGGGTCATTACCCAGCCCTCCTGCAGCATGTGGCAATAAATGGGCCAGACTTGAAAGATCTCAATGCCAAAGAGAGTGCAAAGGCCTTGGAGAGCTGCAAAGAAGAAATAAGCAGCTAGAACTGCTGTGCCAGGTGACCCGGTACAGTGGGAGACCTTTGTGAAGTGCCTCCAGGTTATACAGACTCCAGGGCTATGCAGACTCCATCTTTACCTTGTCAGAAGGCTCTGGTGAAGCCCATCAGATCACTCATTTACCTTGTTAAATGCCATCTGTGCATTATCAACCATGTGTCACATCCAGTTATTCCTACCAGCTCCATCACTGCACTCAGCAAAGGTACATCTATAGCTGAATATTCACGAGCAGGATGACGTCCATCTGCCAGTGCTACCAATATAGAATAGCTTGTCAAGATGGTTCCTGTATAAGCCCAACATCATGGAGGTGATTTCATCCTCAAAGTAATCTGGTTTACCGTACTATGGTCTTCAGAAGTCAACACCACATTGAGAAGAATGGTATCAAAAAAGAATAGATAGGCTGTCAGAGTGCCTCAGTGCAGAGTGATGTCAGGATTTTCTTCTTGTCCTTGAAGCTCTGAGAATATCCCAAATGTGCACAAATGTAGCCCTGCAGGATCCTGCCTCGCTAAGCAGAGGCCTCAGCAGCTCTGATGTGGAAGTAATCTATCATTGAGCATCTTTCTGATCCTGCTCCGATTTCAGATTGGTACCTGGATGGATAAGCAAGTATCACAAAGAGCTGATGCACTGAATATTGGTAGAGGTCTTCGCAATGTGCTACAAAGAGTCTGCCAGCTGCCTCTGGAGTCTCAGTGTTCCATCAGGGCTGCAGGGCTGGCACTTTGAGAATGGAGGGATAAGCATACTTCCAGAAAGAGATAAATAATGTAAAGTAAACTAGAAAGTAATCAAAATATTTCTATCTTTTCCCAACATCTTCATTTTTTTTTTCTTCCAGGAAAGGACTATTTGTCAAAACTCACTCCACAACAAGTGTTTGTTGAACATCCTCCAGTGACATTCCTTCCTGAATCCATTATTTCCAGGAACACACACGTCTCTGCGGAGGTGCCCATGCCACCAAGCTGGGTGGGAGGGGAGATCCCAACCTGAAACACCATGTGGTTTCATGTCATTTGAGCTTTGGCTTTAGCACAAGACTCCTTTGTGGCAACAGCCTGAGCAGATGCAGAATGTGGGATTTAATCCATGCATTGCCTCCACTCTCCCACCCTTGACGAGGCATCAACCAGCACTGGTCAGTGGGTGGGTCCTAAAAGTCCCTGAATGGATGAATCCCAAGGTGTCCCAATAGAACATAAACCCTACAGTGTGCCCACACTGGGGCCTTTCCTGTTTATTTTCTACTGCAAAGCAATTGTCCCCATGGTCCAATGCTTGCAGCTTGCTGCACTGCTGCTGCTTTCTCCTTTCATCATGTGTGCTTTAGCACAGGGTGGGTGTCCCAGGGTGTGGGGCATCCCCTCGTGTCTTGAAGCCCATCACCTGCCCAGGAGGACAAACCCTACAGCTCATGTCAAAGCAAAGGGGCCGAGAGCTGCGAGCCGTCAGTCATTCTGTCCGCCTGGATCCGTCTGCCTTTGTGCACCTTTCTTTGCAAGCAGCAATTTCTGACAGCTAATATTTCACAGAAACCGGAGCCAGCTCCCTCCCTCCCTCCTTTTTCCCCTCTCTCTCTCTTCTGTTTATGAAGCTGAGGGTAAGTGTTTAATTAGTTGCCTAATTGCCTGGGTAATTGGTAGACATACTCAGCTCTCCAAGTAATCAGTCTGAACAGGCCTTGAAAATATCTGGCCCAATATTCATTAGTGCAGTTAAATCGTTAAACAGTTACTGTGTTTGGTTCCTGACAAAGCCCTGCCAACGGCTGCACTGCGGCTCTGCAGCACTGGGATGGCACCTCAGGGTGCAGCTCCGTCCCATTGGGGTGGGCAGAGGTGAAGGTGATAGGGAGGGGGTGATGGGCTGATGAGTGTGGGTAGAATAAGGGAGAGGGTGCTGAAAGGGCAATGCCCCATTGCAGAGGGATGGGGTGGGGATGCCTCCTTTCTCTGCTTGTCTTCTTGCTCCAGCCTCCCCCTGTCCCTCTCTGTAGGGCTGGGAGCAGGTTTTGCCATTCGCCCCAGGATCAATGTGAATACTGTCTGGGTGGGTTAGGGCAGGCTGTCCTCAACAGAACAACTCATTAAAGAGCTGTCATAAGGTCCTGCTGCTGCTTGGTACAAAGGCACTGTTCTGTGAGCATTGCCAACCCATTGCATGTCCATCAGTCCATCTGTCCTTCCTGCCTGCTGGCCTCCAAAGGGCTCCTCTCCTCAACACCCAGACTTCAGTTGGGGTCTAACAGCAGTTTCAGTCACATACCAAGCTTTGGGTGCAAATCCCTGCACAGCAACCCAGCAAAGGAGGGAGGCACCAACTCAGCTGGCTTTTGGGGCAAAAGATTTGAGATGTAAAGTAAGCAAAAGGAGGAACCAGCTTCCCTCTGCCTCCTGCCTTAGTCCCTGTGGTAGAGGTTTGGATGGCACAAGGTGCTGCAGAAGAAACCAAGGTCCTGGGCAGTGGCAGAAAGGGAGATGGCAGCGTCCAGGCAAACAAATTCTTCATCAGATCCCACACGTCGGTTTTTGCCAGGCGAACAGTTGGGCTCCTGGCAGATGGGATGTCGACCTGAAAATGAGCACGGGACACACTCTGCCCACACTGGTGCTGCCAAGGCCCAGCCCTGCTGTCAGGGTGGGATCTGGGCAGGGGTAGAAGGGAGATGCAGGAAGGCACAGCAAAGGTCAGAAGGCAACGACGGGAAGAAAAGGGACTGTTTGGACTTAGGCTTTGACCCAGAGGTGAAGGGAAACTGGAGATGGTGAATTGAAAAGGGAAAGGATGTCAAAAAGAGACGTTTGTTCCCATGCAGGAGATGCTGACAGCTAAAGGAGAAAACCTGAGAAGGTGACATTTAAGGGGAAGGTGATACACTCTATGTGCAGGAAAGAGATGTGCATGTACCCAGGGTGCTGCTGAGCCCTGAAGCTGGGCAAAGCACGGGGCTGCCTCTAGTGTTGGAGGATGTGTGTAAGGACAGGCATCAGACCCTGCCCAAGGGAAGGTTTTTGGGCACAGGGGAGCCCCAGTGAGCCTCCTGGGGAAGAGGGAGAGCAGGTGAGGGCGGGCAGTGTCAGAGGTGACTCAGAAATAGGTCTCCATCCATTACACTGCTGGGCAGCCCTTTCGAGTCACTGGCTGGCTTTGTTCCCACCAACATCTGTAAGAGATTACAGATGACTTCCTAGCCCAGGACATGGACGGGATCTATAAATATCTGCAGCCAGGGGATGCTGCTGTCAGAGGGAGCTCTGCCTGGGTGGCCTGGAGGAACGCAGGCTGTGTCTCTGCAGGGGTGCTGGGAAATGGGACAGGAGCAGGCTGGTAGCACCACAGCAAGGGTCTTCCCAAGGCTGAGCTGATGCATGGCACAAGCTGAATTCTCCAGTGACTAATTGCCTGAGCACCTCTTTGTTCACACAGCTTTTCCCACCTAAAAAAGATCCTGATGCTGCGGGCTGTTTGAAGCCCAAGGACCCAGCCCTGCACTAGCATGCTGTTAGCCACAATTATTGCCTTCCCAACAGTGGATTCCTGACTCGAGTTCCTGCGTATTCATCTGGGACTGCTCCCAGCTTGGCTTTGGTTCTCAAGGTTGAGAACTGCATTTCTTTGGACTCACTTCCCATCCTAGACATAGATTACCTGGCAGGGGAGGAGGAGGGAGCTGAGGCTGCTGGAAGCACTGAACCCTCCAAGTACTGCTCAGCATCTACCAGACACATGCCAGACATGGCACAGGCTTTGTGGGCTTGGCTGGGAGATGAGCAGCTTCCAGAGATTCCAAATGTTTGGGTTGAAGAGCGGGGATCCCCTCCACATCCCTACACCAGGGCGGGTGTGGGCAGCGACCTCAGCACAAAGCAGAATTCCAGCTCCAGGAGCACCAGAGCTCCTCATGTCCTCCCTGGGGGCCCTGTCCTATCAGCCACTTTGGGAGAAGTGGATTTAGGCAGGAGGGAATATTTCATGGAGGAACTCTGGCTGCTCTCCCCTGATGATTCCTCCATTAAAAAAAAAAAGAAAGAAAAGAAGAAGAAAAGGAAAAAATAATTACTTCTCAGCCTCTAACCTTTCCAGCAAGTGACTTTGTAATAAATAATCCACATGTCTCTCCAGTGCAATCCATCAGCAGGAGCTCCTAATTACTTTAGACTCACTTTGAAAACCCTTCCAGTGCCACTTTCAGATAAATAAAAAATTAGTGTGCAACTACAGCAGTAACCCAGAGAAAGTTTCCCCACTCTCCCTCAGTCCTCTCTAAGCCTGGGCTGATGTCTGGGAGGCTCAGTGCCCAAAGACAGCTTCCCAGCTTGTGCTGAAAGGTGAGCTTGGGCCGCAGTTGGGAGCACAGGGAATGCAGCCATGGGGTGTCCATAGGGACACCCTGCTCCAAATGTGCAGGTGATTGGGGAAATGGCTGGAGACAGTCCCAGTGCAACTCCTGTGTAAGGAGAGTTCTTTTCCTGAACCCTCTTCCTTGGGATGCATCTGTTATTACGTTCTAAAAAACAAGTAGATTGCGACTCCATGACTGTGCCTGGGCACACTGCTGCTTGAAGGCCGCAAAGAAGGGATGGGAACTGGAGAAATTATTTCCTTAGTGGGTCTGTCCCTGTCCCTCCAGTCTTCCTGGCCCCTTTCCAGCTGCTGTATCTGCATCAGTTGTGGCACGGAGGGATGAGTGCACAAACACAAATGCGCTGCTCTTTGCTAACGAGTGCAGCCAACTGCTGCAGCCAGCAGCGTTCAGAACGGAGCTGGGCACCAACGGGCAGCACTTCTGGGGGGTTCCTTGCAATAAAATTAATGTCAAAACACTGTGCCCGAATTTCGTGTTGCAAAGACTAAAAGTGCCTCATGCCTTTGGCAGCTGAAGGTTGGAGCTTTCTAAGGAGGCTTCGCCCACCTCTTCCTCCTCTTTCTACCTCGCTTCTGTGCTCCCTCTCTTCTCTTCACCTCTCATCTCTGTGCTTAGAGCCTTGGGCAATACCCAACAAACAAACACACGCACAAAAGCATCAAAAAGTGAAGCAAAATTAAATATCCGAGAAACGCAGGCCCAGAACCAATAAGGGCTGATTTCACTGCAGCGTGTGTCAGGGGAGGAAGATGCTTGAAAAACCTCCACTGGAGAATTAATTAAACGAATTTCACTCTGCCAATTGTTTGTTATTTTTGCTGACCTCACCAAGTGGATTAATATTTAATTAGCCTTTAGGAGAAGTGGAAAGCACTTATTAACCTGTTATGTCAATCTGTCAGGCCGGGGGTCTCAGGACAGGTGCTGTTACCATGGAACAATAGAAATATCAAGGTCTGTTCTCTGCAGCACGGCTGCTGTCCCCACTGGAGAGCGAGGGGATGGATGGACCAGCACCTTAATGAGGGGTGTCTGACATCGAGTCCCCAGTCCTTGGTTGTTCAGAGGCTGGAGCAAGAGCTGGGGAAGCCAAATGGTGCAGGTGGGAAGCACATCTGGATAAGCCATCCTCTCAGAGGTGTTTTAGGGATCAGGTTGGATCTCTGCTGCTGTGATGCTGGTGTCTAGGGGAAGGTTTGGGGTTTCCTTCATTTTTGTTGTTAAAAAGCTCTGTCTCTCTCCCTCATGGTGTGCTTACAGTTATCATAGTTCAAGAGGTGTTAAAGTCGATGTTGACACATCCTCGTCTGTGGGGAGATGCAATGGGACCCTGAAAGATGCAGAGCTCCCAGGTGAGTCTCTATTAAAGAAAAGCTCTGAAACAGAAAACAGGATGAATGCAGACAGCAGAATGAGAAACCCAGCCCTGCTGGTGACAAAGACCAGAGGGTCCCCAGCCAGCATCCAAGCTGTAGGGTATTACTGGGGTTACAGCAATGTCTGCCTGTTGCAGGGCTGGGGCTGGCCCAAAAGAAATAAAACCTGAAGCAGAATGGAACCCTAAGGAGCCATCCTCAGCAAAGCAGTGAGATGAATGTTGTGTGCAAGATAACAAGACTGGGAGGAGCTTGGAAAGAGATAGTGGTTAAAGAGCTCAAGTGGCTGAAATTCTTTTTGTGGAGACTCTTGCAGTGTCGGTTATTAGCTGGTATCTTAACTTACTGCTGAGAAACCAAAGCACAGTGCCATGTCCAAACCTCCCCAAGTCCTCCTGGCCCCAAGGATCACACCCAGCTCTGGCTCTGCACTTTGGCTTTGGCTTCATGAGTCAAAAGCAAACCTCAAATTTAAAATAAAGCCACATCCACACCCTGGTGCTGCAGGCTATCGGGGACACCGCAGTGATGCCAGGAACACTGCCCACAGTGCCATCCTGCCCACCTGGGTCCTGCACCTGGACTGGGAACTGCTGCTGCTGCTCTGTGACAGGCCATATCATTTATTATTATTATTTTTAAATTAAAATCCTCCTGAGCTTTATTAAATAGGGATGCTGATAGGTAATTAAATCGCAACTTAATTAAATCTGTCTGCTCAATCCAGCCATGGCACACTGGCTACTCTGCAATCCCTGTGAGAGGCGCTGCTGACTGGGAGCAACCACACGAATTAAGGGCAGCATCACACTCAGCACCGCTGGGCACAGCCAGGGCTTCTCCACCCATAGGGTGACCCATAGCAGTAGTGTGCCAAAGTGCTCACCTCTGGGCTTCCCCTAAATCTGCAGCCTGGAATCCAGCACCTGAGTGCCCTCCAGGTCCCCCTGCTATTCCCTAGGAGGAGAAGGAAGAAAACTTCAAAGAAAGCTCAAAGGGCAGCAGCATCTGATGAAAGACAAAGCACCAAAGAGACGAATGAGATACGGATGAGCTGCAGGGAGTTGATTCCAGGGCCTGATCTCACATGGGCAGCTCAGGAGAGCAAATCCCTAATCTACGTCTGCTTCAGAGGTGGAGCAATGCAAGTCCTACCAGGATGAATGTTTAATGCTTGGGTTGGCAGGCCATGCCTTGGGTTGAGATGCTTGGGTTCCCCACACTGTGGTTGAAAAAGACTGGCACATGAGCTCAACTAGCGTCCATCCCGGATATTGGGGATGACCCTACACTCAGGCAAGGGTCAAGGAGGGGTTGCCAAGTTCATGATTCCCCACATCATTTGCTTAGCATTACAAAGTGCTGTGCGCTGGGGCTGCAATAATAGATGAGTTGTCCTGTCTGTATCTACTGGGGCATGGGAAACTTCAAACCTAATTGTTTTAGGGCCACCGAGGTGAGCTGCTGGAACACAGTGTCTGGGAGGGCAGAGCATTCCCACTGCTGGGTTTGCATTACTGCTCCTGGTGAGGCCACAGGTGACAGAGAACAGCTCTGCTGGAAGCCCACACATGGCAGCCACAGCTCCCATGATCCCTGCTGGGGAGAGACAGGGATGAAGAAGAGGTCACCTGCATAGAGAGAGATGGAGAGATGGGGAAGGACCTTCACAGAGAGACAGGCATAGGCAGACCTCAGGATGTATAGACAAGCACTTTCTGAAACAAAATTCATGCTAAGAGTGCCACCCATGGAGAAGACCTGATTTTCTCTTCTTTGCCACCAGGACAAAAATGAGTTGGTCATACTCCGGGACTCTCATTCATGCTGGGACATCATCTTAGCAGATACTTACAAATATGCTGGTTTTTCTTTCTCCTGAAAAAGGTCTGCTCTGAGTAGGTGCCCTACTGTGCTTTAAACCTCTGGGAGACACTGATGAAACTGGTGATGAACCTTCTTCTACCTCTTGAGAACAGAGGTGTGCAGGAGGGCTCGGATCTCCAGGTGGTGAAACAGAGAGATGAATAAGCTGTAGACGTCTGCTGAACTTTACAGCCACAGGTTTTTTGGAAACGGGGTGCCCAAGTCACATTTTTGGAATGTGGAAGTTCTAATCTGCGCCTAAATACCACCATTGTCTCATCACAACAGAGGGCAAATGTATTAAGTGCTGACCCAAGAGCCTGGAGAATTAGAGTTTAGGCGCAGAAAATAATCTACATTTTGTGGTGTAGCCCTTCTCTTCTTTGAAATGTTGACAGATTGCTTGGTTTTCACTTTTTTATGTGTCCCAGGTGGTGCTGGGACATGTCAGACCACAGGGTAGCTTGTAGTTACGGGACAAACCATAGGTAATTTGGCAGGGTAACGTTAAAAAGCAAGAGGAGGAAACTATAAATTCAGAGTGTAACCACCATAAAGTATTCTCTTAATTCCCAGCCAACCTCTTAAAACCACAGATAGCTCTTCCCCTTGCCCACGAGATGACTTTCCCTCCCCGTAGGATGTTGTGTTACGGCTCAGACAACAAAGCACTGCAGGAGCAGTGGTGCTGATGGATTTCAGATGTGTTTCAAGACCTGATGGAGGTTCTGCCCTTTCACATGCTGGACCTTTCTCCTTTGCAGTAGCAAAGGTTTGGTGTCTCATAGCCCTGTTTCATTTCTCAGTGTTTTCTAGAGGACTTCGTGTCATTCCTCCTCTTCCCTTTGGATTGGAGAGGACAAGCCACGTGCCTTTAGAGGTGGATACGAATCATAACCCAGAGTCAGCAGCAACTCCCATGGCAACATCCAAGAACATTTACCAAGCTCGTTTCTGGGAAAATAACAAATATGAGCTACATGTGAGCCTGAGATCTGCCTCCCAGTAAGTCAGAAACGGCAGTGTCCTAAACTTTCCTTTCCCCTACTACAAAGAGTTCAAGGAGTTACTGTAGTTCTGTATTCAGCCCTCTTAGCCAGCAGTGAACCTCTGCACCAAAACAACACTGAAGTGCCTAAATCACATTTTTTTTGAGATTCAGAAGAATTTATGAACCCAAATCGCATCGATTTCCTTCCAAACCATTACCCCAACAATGCTCTTTTCTCCCAGCTAGGCCAGTCTCACCTCATTTGCACTTTACTCTCTCTCCATTTACCCCCTCTCTATTATCTTTTAACTAAGGATCGTTGCAGATTCACATTCCTGGTCATGCTTTAAGGGCCAGCATTTTCTCTGCAAGGAGGAGCAGGAAGTTCTCGGGCCTCAATCCTCTGTAGCTGGTGGATGACCTGTCCCCTTTTTTCAAGACCACTCCACTTATCTATCTTATCCCACTTATAGAATACTGCAGGTGAGAATACTCCTATTTCTGCTTCAGGGCCTGTTTATCTGAACTGCTGCCCTTACAGGCAAACACCTCTGATGAGAATTTAGTTCCAGTTAAAGTCTAGTTCACGTTTAAAGTTTTCTTTTAAAGGCACAGTTATTTTAAATGTACTCATATAGCTGAGGGGAAGTTTTCTGATATCAAATATTAGCTTACGTTACGGAGCTGAGAATTTACATAGGGAACACCAGAAAAAAAAAGAAGAAAGTCAGGGAAGAGCAAATGGAAAAGGACCTTTCTGAAAGGCAGAAACAGCTGGAGCCAAGCTCAAAGAGCAGAAAGACAGTAGTGCAGGGAAAATAGAGGACAAGGTGAGAAAGGGCAAAGGAGAATCGAAAAGGGGAGCTGATAGATTGAGGAGGGGTGAAGACAGGGAGAGAGTGAGAGCAAATGGACAGAATAGCCAGACAAAAAGAAAATAAAGAGCAAATCTGGTCTTCAGTGATTTTGGAGAACAGTAACATTTGCTTTTTGCAAAGTTTTGGGGGTTTTTTTGAAGGTAGGAATGTCACAGAGGACCGTAAGAGAAGGCAGAATGTCTGAGCACTACCAGTAAAGTGAAGGAGTTGTAGATGGATATTACACACATAGAGGTGACTGCACCTTGAGGTCCCAAGGGGCCTCACATCTCCCTGTAGCTGGTGCTGCCTGCTGCCATCAATGATTTTGGTGGTTCTGAGCCCTGCTGGCAATAGGAACTACCAGGTGTGTGGAGCACAATGTCTCACAGGCCCTGAAAAACACAGAGGTCTCCCTGTGAGCACGAAGCACGCTCCTTCTCCAACACTAATCCCAAGGGAAACGGCCAAGAGGAACTCCAGAAGGCGAAAAAGCAATTAAAACCAATGAGATGTTCTGCTATTTAATGGGTGCAGAGGAAAGAGGGTCTGCCTCCTGGGTCATTCCTTTCCCACCCACAATGAGCACGACAGACCCTCAGCCCCTGCTCCATCCCATTGCACCTCTCATGGCCCTCATCGTTCACAACACCAACCCTTCTGATGTCCATGTCCAGCAATTGAAAGACAATTAGGTAAATGCATAAGTTTGGAGGGGAGGGGATTTACACCTCCTGTTGCCCTTGCAATGAATTACCAGGGCTGGTAATGGGCTGCTGCCCCAGTGCCTCGTAAATCGTGCGACTGAGGCCATGCAGTGATGGGTGGCTTTGATCAGGACACGCTGCCCTGCCACGGACAGGAAAAGGAAGAGGTGATTTTTCATGGGTTACTACTCACTTCGGCCTCCAAGTTTTCCACTCTGTTGAAACTTTGACAGTGCCTAATAATCCATCAGCAAGGCTTTCCCTGCTCTGCTTCCACTCCATTACCACCTTCATGTTCCCGTTTCACTTCTTTCACACGGACCCCGGAAAGGCCGACCGTGTCCCACCATCCCAAAGCAGCCCCGAGGGTGGGGGAAAGGGCGGGGGTCCCTCTGTGCATTTCCCATGAGGAAAGGAATCAAAAAGCAGGAGCTGACTCAAAGGGAAGGAGTCGCTGAGTGACCACAGATGTACCTCTGAATCCCTGCACCTGAAGAGGAGCAGTGAGGCTCCAGGGGACCACTTGGGACCCCAAATCAGATGTTGCTGTTGGTGGTGAAGCCCTGAAGTGCCTCAGAAGAAAGGCAAACAAGAGGTTACCTTTAGTGCTGAGCTGTCACCTGATTTGTGAGGGTTAGAACTCTTAGGGTCCCTCCAAGATGCTCTAGAGCACTTGCCATGCTGGAAGAGTACGGGTTTTCTCCAGGTCTGTTCTCACATCTGCCAGCCACGCCTGCTGTCTCAGATCCCTCAGGATGCTTCAAGCAGTGTGGTACATCTGGGTACCGAGCAGTCCTTTGTCCCCACGTGTTTTCACAAAACTTTGCTGCTTAGATTTATCCTCCAGACTCATCCCTTCTCTTCACAGGTCCTTCCTTGTGTCTCCTATGTATTAGACCAACACACTGTGTGCGTTCAATTTTACACATTCTGCCTTCTGAATCGAATAAAATCCTCAGAACTGCACTGTTTTCTTAGACTAATGAATTCTTTGAGAGGGGTAAAAATCACCTCAGTAATAAATCCAAACTGTGAAGGCTTGATGTATCTGTTTTTCTGTTCGCCTCCACTGCTGCTAGACAGCATTAGCCCTCACCTAATACAGAGCGCAGACTTGATACAACCTTGTTTAGCACAATTGGTTTGAATCCATTATATTGACAATATCAATTTGTGTAATTCCTGCATTAGGATTTTCTGCTAAACTGTATTTGAAAGGAGCTGTTGACCTTGATTAACTCTTTAATTGTGGTTAAAATCCAAAGTAATTCAGATACCAGTCTTGACTGTGGAAGGGAAGGGCCATGCCATGTGATGGCACAGTCAATAACTGCTGCGTTCCCCACGGACAGAGCTCCCATGTTATATTGGCTGTGGGTCTCATTGCTGCCACAGTGCATCCATTTGCCTTCACTCTGGCTGGACCCTCTGGGCTTCACCTCTTGGGCTGCATTGCAAGAGCAGGCGCTCAAGGTAGGCTCCTGGAAAGCTTCCAGTCAAGCCATCCTTGCAGCTCACAACACCTCTGCTTTTGCATGCAGCTGGGATTCCTCCTCATCTCCCATCCTGGAGCTGTAACAGTGCTGGGTACTGCAAGGGCTGCTCAGAAAGGGACTGGACCCCTCTGTCTACACAGTTAATCTCAATTGCAAACACTGCCTTTCTCAATTAGTGGTCTCTTAGTGGCGAAAAAAAAAGCTACACCAAAAAATGAGTGTTATCAGAACACGTTAAGGAACCCACGATTGTTGGTGCCCAGATATCTGCATGGGATGCTTGCAGTGCTATGGGCACCCAGGGGCAGGCTGGCTGGTGCTCTGCCAGCACCCAACTCTGCCTTAGCAGGAGCTGTGTGCCACTTCTCCAGGTCGTAAGGAAAACTCATCTGTGTGCTGTGAGCTCTGCATTCATGCAAGTGTTCTGGGTGAAAAATGCCAGGCACAAGGAAAGGCCATTTCCAGGACTGCCAAGTGCTGAAGGGGAAAATGGGTGGGATGAAGCCTGGGGGAGAACCCTTTTCAGTCAATAAGGAATTGTGCCAGAAAACAGCAGAAGGAGCAGTTCAGCAGGAATTACAGAGAAGAAAAAAAAGTATCTGGCAAGAGATGCAGCTTGGAAGATGGAGCACTTCATTTTGGGCAGACCGAAGGTTTCAATTAAAAACGACAGAGCTGCGGCCCTTTAAAAGCAGTCAGATCTTAATGCATTATTTGTGACTGGAAGCAGCCCATCTCCCGAAGACCCGACAAGCTCTCCGCTCTTTGGAGATCGTGTTTCCTCCTGGATCTCCGTCGTCCTGGCACCAGACAGGATTGCCAGACACGGATCATAGAGAGAAGGCACAAAAAGGCGCGCCAGGCATCTTGTGCTACATATGTGTGGAACGACACGTGCTGCAAGGAGCCGGATGGCTGCTGATGGGGGAAGGGCTTCCAGGGAAGGAAGAGGAAAGCAGGAGTGCAGGAGAGGACACAGAGATGAAAGGCCGTGAAGAAGGAGACAACCAAGGAGGAGAGGAGCGGGTGCAGCAGAGGAGTTTGTGAAAGACGAGAGTAGAGCTGTGAAAGTGGAGAAGAGAGGGAGGGAGCGGGGGGAGGCACGTCTGCTGTGTGCCTGGGAAAAAGACAATAAAGGCTGCGGACTCCTGTCACGCAGGACAAGCCCAGCACTATTTACTGTTTGCTCATTTAACCTGGTTAATTTTTAATAATGTTGAAATTTTCATTTTAATAATTTAGGTAAATTATTTATTAAACCACGGGATAAAGGGATCATAGCAATTATGAATTGACAGTGTTACCTGAGGCTCATGAAAAGGTAAGGGGTTTTGCAAAGTCCTTGTTATTGGATAAACATTAAATTAGCAACAACTTCACATCCAATTTAAATTACCTTCTTCCAGGTCTGAGGTTGCTTGCTCTCCTGGGAAAGAGCACGGTGAGCAGAGCAGAGCCACGGCTGCCCTGCATGGGGCTGAGGTGGTCCCCCAGCTGTGCCCCAGGCAGCCACGAGGCCATCTTTCCTTCTGAAGAGTCAGCAAGGTGACATTCACTGCTCTGGTAATGTAGAAACTGCAAAGCTTTTAAGAAAGAATATGATAGTAAGGAAAGATGGCAGGTGGGTCCTGCCTGGCTCTGCTTGGCAGAGAGCTGATGGCCTTCCTGGTGTTACAAATGCCAACAGAGCTGTGTTAGCACTTCCTACCTTTTGCAGGGCTCTTCCTCATTGCGTTTTGGTGGCCACACACCCCCAGATCAGCTCAGTGACCGCAGGAACCGTGTGATGGCAGCTGCCTTCAGGAAGGGCTCCCGAGGAAATGCAGAGCCACTGCTGGGAGATGCCAAGGTCGTTCTGGAGGAGTCTGGGTAGAAATCTACAGGTTGTCTCCTGAGCAAAGCAATCATTGCTGAGCAGAAATTGGTGCTCTACACTGGGATAGTTCAATGAAAATAATAGTATTGGAGCTGAGAAGGCATTAAATATCTGGATGAGTGGAACTGCAGTGGCTTAAAAACATTTAAGGAACGTAGCATCCAGATACTGCCTGAGACAGAATCATAGAATCATACAATCATAGAATGGCCTGGGTTGAAAAGGACCACAATGATCATCTCGTTCCAACCCCCTGCTACGTGCAGGGTCGCCAACCAGCAGACCAGGCTGCCCAGAGCCACATCCAGCCTGGCCTTGAATGCCTCCAGGGATGGGGGAGGATTTGCTTTGAATTAGAAATCTAAGTGGAATATGGAGAGAGATGGGAAAGTGGAGAACAAGGATGGGATATGAAACCTGATGGTCTCAGACAGAAAAGTGCTGCAGCTATTGCCCCACTTCCAGCACTGACACAGAGCTGTGGAAATCAAACCGACCATCCAAAGCCTGAACAGCAGTCCCAGGTTTTAAGCTCTGTAATGAATCAGAGCCGAGTTTGCATTTTCATATTTTGGGATGTTTAATTTTCAAGCATTTTGTTTTAATTACCAGTTTCCAATCATTTTTATGTTAGCTCTGAGTGCCTTTCCTACATTTTCTTCTCAATAATTAAAACTTTTTAATAACAATACTTTCAATCAAAGGATTTCAATTTATCTTCTAACTTAGTTCTATCCTAATAAGATTTTGTCCCTGGGAATTTCCTAACTCGCAGTAAAGGAAATAAGCATTTCTAAAGAGTTATTTTATTTCCTTCCAACATATTGAGAGCTCAGATCTCTTGAAAACTTTGGAAAGGCATCAGGACACATTCAGAGCCCCGAATACTTGGACGTGGGATGACTCAGGATACGAATCTGTTCTTCCTTCCTTTTGGTTATCCAGCAACAGCCACTGACCGCCGTGCAAAACAAGGTGCTAAACAAATGTGTCCCAAGGACTTGAAAAAGCTCACTCTTAGATCTGAAATCTGTTTAATCGGGTTTTTTCTGGCATGCCTTACAGGTGAGAAAATAGAGCCTATTACACAGCAGTCAGCAGATGCTTAATCCACAATTCGTTGGTGTCTCTAAGCCCCACGTGAATCCAAACTTGCCCATCTCCAGAGTTTATTAATTGCCAGAGTTTATAATCTGCAGAGAGCCTCACCAAGGGATGCACATCCTTTACAAATGAAGTCACAGAGAAACCTTAGAAACCTGTAGGTAGAGACAGGAGGTAAACACGAATCACTGCGTTCTCACCTGTATGCTCAGCACCCATTGGCATTGTGGGCAGTCCATTATACCTGCATCAGCGTCACCCTGAGCATATCATGTTAACTACAAACAAACAAATCAGCAAAGCACTTCCCATGGGTATCTCAGCTCACCTCCTTCCTTTGCCCTCGGTCTCCCCTCCAATTCTTCCATCAGGAGATCAAGCGATTTAAAGTAAAGAGCAAAACTGCTTTGTTACTGTGAGCCAGTGATAAAGAGAAGATATCAGAGCTGAGTGCCTCAACTAGACAGCCTTCCATGAGCAAGTGCTAATTCCTCAGAAGCATGGAGTTTGCTATGTATCTATCAGTGGGCTGAACTTTCCAATGAAAGCTGATCAGAATCCTTTATTCTCCATCAACCAAGCCCACAATGAGAACAGTGTTACAGCCTGAAGTGGAAGCACTGGAAGCAACTCATGACTCAAGAAGAACCCAAGGACCGACCCTCTGAAACCACAGCTAGTTTGGTGTACGGTCATTCACAGCCTCTTTAGCTTCCTTTTTCTAAAACTTCCAATCCAGATAAACGAAGACAATTTGGTTTGTGCGTTCCCCAGGGCCGGGACTAATTTCCCACAGGACAGCTAACGAGCCGGGCTGTAACGAGCTGCCCGCTGGGTGGAGGCACCCATCCCACGTGCTCCTCCTCCCAGGGAGCGCGTTCCCCGAGGTGGCTGCAGGCAGAAGAAGGGTTTTGCAGCTTGCAGCTCTGACTGAATGCAATGTATTAACAGACATCTTTTCTGCTGCACAGCAAAGCCCACACTAAGATGAACGCAGCAGTGCAGGAAGCAAGGAAGCAATTAATAACAATGCCTGAGTACTTGGAGCGGCTCTTCCCAAACTCCTCCTTGGCTCGCAGTAACAAAGGCCCCCGCTGGTGCTCTTCCATCTCCCATCACTGCTGCGATCGCTCCCAGACATCTCTGCTAACGGTTATGATTTTTCAGGGACGGGCTCTGATCCAACGCCCAGCTGCGGATGAGAGGAACCATCCGACGGACAGCAGCGGGCTTTGGCTCGGTCCTATGGGCAGGAGCAAGGAAACAGAGAAATTCAGATGCACGGAGCCCACATTCAGGCGCAGCACACCCAGGGGCCGAGGCCAGGCTGCGCCTGTGCTGCCAACAGCCCCCTGGTGCCCCCGGGAGAGGGGCCCTGCTGCCTCCCACCACCCCACATGCTCAGTACTGCAGCCCCGTCCTCTGCCTTCCCTCCATCCCTTGCTCAGGAAGGCCAGCAAGGACACTGAGCGTGTTTGTCTCTATTGTAAGTTGCCAACCCTCCCCCCCACCTCTTTTTTTTTTTGTTATTACATTTTTTCAAAATGGAAAAAGAGATCCCTCCCCCTTCCCTGTCCCTCCCTGCCACGTTCCCAAGGTGCCAACTAATCTCCAATGCCCAGCTTGTACACAGCCACCTCTAATTGCTCCTGCATTTTCATCTGGTGTAAGTTCAGCCATCGCTACAGCTGCCCCTCCTCCCCCCGGGAATTCACACCTTCATTATCACTCTTTACTGCAGAGCCGTCCGCAGGCTCCCGGCTCCGAACAGCAGCTCCGATAAAAAATAGAGCAGCTTTTCAGTGGTTTCAATTTTAATTACCAGCATCAAGGCAGCTCGCATTCTCACCAGGCTGTTTCGCACTAATTAAAGTGAGGAGGAGTTTATGGAAGGGACACCAACTCCACTTCACTCCCTCATCTATTATTTACAGACAGTAATACAAATAATTTCCAATTTAAACAGTCTGAGCTGGCCAGCAAAGAGGAGGGAGAGGTGGGGAGAACGCTAAGCAAGGAGAAACTCAAATAAAGAGCTGAAACTCCAAGGAGGGGACAGAAAATCGACTCCCAGTGCCCTCTAGTGGGGTGATTTCCTGAGGGGTCCCAAGGTCGGAGGTGTGAACACGCCCAGGAGGACCAGCCAAGTGCCAGATGCTGGTTTCTCCTAGCCTGACCTCACTGGTGACCTTCAAGATGGGACAAAGATGCAGCAAAGGACGATTATGGCCAAGTGTCCAGCTTGTGTGGGTGCCCATCCCACCTGAGGGCACCATCTGAGGTGGGGTGCCAGGGAAACGTTGAGCTGTAGGTCTGAGGTACCATGGGAAGACTTCTCCCACCTTGGAGATGGGCTGTCCATGTGATGATGAACTCATCCACCAGGAGATGCAGTTTCCCAAGGCCAGGATTGCTTTCCTGCCCTCCCCTTGGATGGGAAATGCTCTCCATCTCCCAGTCAATCTCCCAGTGCAATGCTTGCCAAGCCTGGGGATTTCATGGGTTTGTAGAGAAGAAACCCCAAAGACAGGCCAGCACAGAGGTGTGTGGTTCCTACCTCAACAAAACACTTCCTGTAATCATGGAACATTTGAGATTTTTCCATGTCAGTTAACCAAGACACGACAGCAATGCTACCACCTTGCTTTGCTTGTTTTTGGCGTGGATGAGGCGATCGACACCACGAGCTCGTGTTACGGCTCTGATCTCTGCAAGGCCCTGAAATGATGTCATCTGTGGGTCACATTCGGATTTCATTTAAACCAGTGCTGATCAGGAATAACTCCAATAAGACCAGGGTTACCCCGGATTTACACCAGGCTAAGGCAGATAAGCCTGAAGATCAGTGACTGAAGGAGATGAAGTTTCAGCATAAATGATATTACTAGAGAAAAGTAGCTTGATTGAAGCACAGGTGTTGAATGTTAATCGCTGTAGGCTTGATCCAGAGTCTGTGTAAGTCAAAAGCAATATCCCATTTACAGCAGCATCTCGGAATTAGATCAACGGCAGGTAAATACTCAGAGACTAATTCATCTTTCTCTCCTATCACCTCTGGAGTCTGTGAAGTGCCTGCAACTTCAGCAAAAGCATTCCTGGCTTCTGCCAGGGTGCACTGGAGAACTGAGCTGCCTGCTGTGTAACAAGGCTGAGTGGCTCTCACACTTGGGGTCGGGTCAGCGGGTGTTGCTGGGCCTCAGGATCAGTCCCATAGGACTTCTGCTCCACATCTTACTGTGCCTGTCTGCACGGAGGGGAATGGACTTGCTCACATGCCATGGGCAGGTTGGACCCTATGGCCCAGTGCAGCTGGAAGACAAACCACACCATGACTGCGGGTGTTCCTCGCTGCTCTGGTGTAAAAATAGGGTAAATAACCAACCAATAGGAACAACCACAAAGCCATAAACGTCTGACAGCTGTTAAGCTGCGGATGCAGACAAAATCCCAAGCCCTGGCCCCATGCAACGAGCCCGGCCTGGTACAGAGGGGTGAGCAGCTGGGAGGTGGGGGCTTTATGGCCCGGCTGGTGGATAAGCATCCACATGCCTGGTTCAAGAACGGGCTGCTCAGCATGGATCACAGGGACCCCCTTCACGGAGCTGGAATGCCTTTGCACCAGGTCTCTCATTCCCAGCCAGAAAGTCTGTCTCTCTCTGATGAGAACAGGGGTTTTCTAATTTATTGCTTTTATGGGATTGTTCCTCCACAGAGGCACAAATAGCAGCATATCAATAAAGCCAGTCGTTTGAAGTTGGATATTTCCACCTCTGTCACAGCAAAATAATTAAAAAAGGATTCACAAGATCATAAATTACATGTCACCAAGGACACAGCCTCTTTAACCCTTCAAATGCCAGGCTGTGCCCACCCGAGCTGCATCCTACTCAAGGCAGGAAGCCACATTTGTCATTTTTAGCTTTTTGGCCACTGGTGCTTTCCTGTCTGGAAGGAGACACACTGAGGACCTGTCTGCACTGGGGATGGCTGGCAGGAGCTCAGCCCAGCTCCAGGATGAGAATGCTCATATTGGTTTGATTTTCAGCCAGGCAAACAAGGAGCTGGGCTGCAGACCTGCAAGAGCTGAACGTTCAGTCACATTGAAGTTGAAACATTTACAAACACATCAGGCATTGGGAAAAAACACTTTCAAACACATTTGAAGAGTAGCAGCATGGAGAGGGCCTGAAAAACGTTTGTTCTCCTTTAAAAGCTCCTCTGGCTCCAGCGAGATGATAAAAAGGACGGAGCCCATCTGGGTTGGAAACTCCCGTTATCCTGCTGATCCCTCCCCAGCACAGACACAGCCAGAGCATACAGGAAAAGGAATGTAAATGCAAAAGAAAACCAATGAATATTATTTTCCAAGCAAGTGGCCACTTAGCTCCCGATATGACAGCCAGCTCGTGCTCCGCTCTAATTTGATCACAGTCAAGGTTAACAACCATTGTTAAACTCTGCAGGTCAAATCCTGCCCTCTTGTAAATCCAGGGGAACTCCACGGGAAAGTGTAAATCTCTGGGTCTGAGTCTCCATGGCAGGTGGGAAGGGGGTTCTCCAGCACAGCAGGGCTGAGGATGGGGACACGGACTGCAACCTGTGTGTGCTGAGCCAAGGGCAGGGCAACGAGCTGGTGTGGGTTGGTGGAGGGGAGCCCACCCTGGGCACGTGGCTTCAAAAAGACCCCTCTCTGAGTCCCATGTAGGTCTGCAGCCCTGGGAGAAGTCCCACTGGAGGTGGATTGGTGGCAAGGGCAGTGCAGATAAGTGGGGTTTATGGCAGGGCTGTGCAGTGTATTGCATATATCCTGTGGCTGTATCTGCTATGATCAGCGTGCCACGGAGGCATGTGGGTTTGTCTGCATTGCCTTATGAGAACCTCACATCCTTCTGACCCAAGACAAAACCCCTGAAAAAGAGTGTTTTTATCCTTTTTGTTATCCCAGCAAGAGAATGGCACTAAGAGTAAAGGATGGCCAAGGTTTGCTTGGGCTGAAGCTTGTCTATAAGTGCCTTAGGGGAAGTTAAGAACAAAACTCTTCTGCTATCCCCTCTTGGTAAAGCAGCCTAAAAGCTTACTTCTGGAGCTCAGGCAGCAGTAAAGTGACACTGGCACCAAAGTGACAGCAACACCAGCAGCAGCCCGTGCTGCAGACCATGTGTGCAGCTCTGCAGTGAGCTGTGCAGCCCCAGACCCAAGGTGTTAAAATGCCCATAAAACCAATGGGATTCCTGTTTGCTCGTGCTCTGTACCACCACAAGAGATAGCAAGGCTATGTACAGAGGGGAGAAGGAAGAGGCATCACGTTCAAAGCCAAACACACTCAAACATTCTCCTTAGATGCCACAAGACATAACAATTACACAAATTACTGCGTGGGATTATGTGTGGTGCAGAGAGTCTAAAGCTGATTCTATCCAGGTACAGGATTACTTCCCCTATTACAGACTCAGAAAGTCAGATGAGCTCAATGTATTTAAGCCAAAACAGCATCAATTAAGTAATGACCATGAACAAACACAATAACATTAAAATCTTAAGCCTGGATGCCGGGAGGAGGAAAGCAGATGCAGAATAACAGCACGGCCGATGGCGCTGGGTTTCAGTAGCCTTTCCCAGACCTTTTACACATCCACACAGCAGACTGCAAGGGCAGGAAGGGGAAGGGGCTCAGCCTTTCCAGAAGCCTTTCCCATCAGAAGCCGACCTCGGCCCTGGGGAGCCCTGCCCTGCCTCTGTGCCCGCTGGTACATGACACCAGATTAGGACCCTTCAGTGCTGAGCTGCAAACCAGGCAGACAGGGCTAAACGGCCCCTGGGTGCGGGATTACAGGAGTCTGCAGAGGGATGGAGAAAGGCAGCTCCTTCCCCACACGGGGGGGGGATGAGGATGAGGATGTGCATATGGAGCAGGGCAGCAGCTGAGCCCCTGCCAGGGCTCCCTGGAGGAACTGGAGGAGGCAGCGCAGAGGCTGCACAGCAGCCCTTGGAGCAGGACTGATAAATGCATGCTCGTCAAGGAGGGAGAAGGTGCCCAGCGTGTGGCTCTGGGTAAACAGCAACAACAGACAGAAGAGAGGACTTCTCTTAGGGCTGACACCAAATGTCTGCAGAAATGGCTGCTTTTGCTGACTCAGCCCAATGCCATGGGCAGGTTTGTGGAGCATTAGGAGTCCTACAGCAGCAACAAACCCATCTCCCTCGGCCATCCCTATGGTTTCTGAATGGTGGCCTGCAAACCCCTGTGGGCTGTGAAATGAGGGCTGTGGAAGGCCATGAAAAGAAGCAAAATCTTTCATGCTCCAGAGAAAGAGCAAAGAAGTCTGTGACTCTGCTGAAAAACTTTGATTAGGGGCCCACAGACTGGAATAAATCAAAACCAGTTTTATTCCTAAATGGTAGGAATATATAACTGCCCTTTATAAAATTTTTCTATTATCTACCCAAAATAAAGTGTACAGATAAATAATGAGATCTCACAGTTCCTATCAGTGTAGCTATAATAAACATTTTGAGTGGAGCACTGCGAGATGAAATGATGTCTTATTAGAAGAGCTGAAGGTGTGAAACTTGCCACCAGCACCGAAGCGTAGAGGTGCTCCTATGACATCTGGCTCTTACTGTTTATTATCAAATTGATGGTTAATGGAACCAGAACCTTCACGTTATCACTCAGCTGTCACTGGCGCTTGTGTGGCTCCATCTCCAAAACACCCATTGCCTCTCTGGCTCTAGCATCCCTGCAGCATGCCCACGAGGAGCAGCAGGATGGCTGTTCCTGGAGAACACACACAGTCCATACCTGAGCCTCCAGGCCAGTGGTGAGAAGGTCTGAGGGAAGAGAAATCCTTGTTTTCCATGCAGGCCTTGATGGAGCAGTTGATCTGAGCGCTTGGGGATCTCTGTGCTGGGTCCCAGTGCTGCCAAAATCGGCTGTCTGAGGGGAAGGTTCCCTGTACTCATACTGCAACAGCAACAACCAGACCGTGTGGGCACAGAGGGGTCTGAGGAAATCTGTGGGAGGTAAATGGAAATAAATTGGAGGGAATCTGTCTCTCCATCAGCTGCATCCCTGAAGGGTCTTGGGGAGACAAGGGTAAGGGGGTTTTGCTGTGGGCTTCCCAACACCAGTCTTGACCACCTGTCAGTGCTTTGTGGCACATGGAAAACCCAGAGGCCAAAGCAGAAGAGGAGGAGTTGTGGCACCTACCTGGTGCAGCAGCAACAGGAGCAAGTGGCTGAATCCTTGGCAGTGACTCTGAGAGCTGTGGACACCCAGCTGGGATTTCTCCAGGCTGGTGGGGATGTTGGTGGTGGGAGCAGTGACGTCTGCATCAAACCAGAAAGGTGAGGGTGCAAGAAGAGGGGCTTGGACAGAAGCACTGTCCTTGCCATCCTCACCTGGCCACCAGAGCTGCAGCCCCCTCCTCCTCTCCAAGCCCACCATCAGCACACTTAATAACCCCCTTTTAATTTAAGAATTAGAAAATGCTGTTGTAATGCAGCAAATATCAACCAGCTTCTTCCAGCAGGCTGCCATTTAGGATCTTGGAGGGAGGGAGGCAGAAAAGCTGTAGGAAATAACTTACCTAGTCCATGGAGCACACCGTTTCCCTAACTTCAACCTCAGCACCCAAGGGAGCCAAGAGCAGAGCTCCCCTTGCCTCGCTCAGCCCCAGGGGGAGGCAATGAAACATCATTTTCTCCCTCCAATCCTTTGAACTATACTCCTGAGTAGAGAGAAGACAAGGGAAAATAAAAGGGGGAAATTAATTCCAGGCAGTTGAGTGCATTCCCTGCTCTGGCTCAGTTTGGAGTAGGTACACATAATAACAACTTTTTAATAATAATTTAATTTATAATGTGCCCCCCTGCCTAGGCACTCGAGGCACTACACAAACAATTAAAATATGATTATAATAAATAAACAACAATAATTAAAACATCATAAAACAGACAATATTAGAGCCAAACCGAATGCCAAGAAGCAAAACAAAGCAGCATCTTCGGAGGAAGGAGATCCTCGCACAATTCATCTTCCGAATCTCCTGTTGATGTGAGATTGAAATTCTCCTGCGAAGCTGTTTCTGCATCTGCAAAGATTTTGGCGGCGTCATAGTCATTAAAAAAAATGGATTTCACACCACTGTAAATTAACTGGAGTTTTGCAAGGCTGTAATCATGCAACCTTCACTTCTGTCTCTAAATTCAAAGCCTCGGTTCGCTCAGGAACTCAGTTTATGGCACCGAGTTTGTGTTGACTGCCCCGAGTTTGGGAAAAACACACATTTATTTTGTTCTCAGTTCATAAAACGTGCCTCATTACGGTCGTAAGAACGCTTCCATAGGCACAAGGGTGGCGTGTAACGATTTAAAACCAACCCCAACTCCGAAGAGCAGGCAGCCCTCCCCCGGCCGTAAGCTCTTTGGAGCCAATGGGATCGCCTTGTCCCGGTTTACACAACTGGAACCAAAAGACCTCAACTAACAAAAGAAGCAATCTTCCTCCAAAACAAATGAAATCCCAACTTGTGCCAGGAGAAAGCCGTGCACTGAACTCTAATGATTAAAGGAGACAGGCTCTGTCAAGGCAGAGGTGGAACTGAAACCCAGCCAATCGGGCCCTCTTCTGACAAAACCTGGCCACCGGCCCTCAGACAATTACATCCAGGATCCGTTCACTCGAGTGCCTCGGCTGATCTCAGTTGTCGTGGCAGCACATGAAGGGAAAATCCTTCTTGCAAACCCAAACCACGTGGGGATTTCTCCATATTAGAGAAAAAAACCCAAACAAAGTGCGTTAGGAAGATGAAGCCAGCGGTTTTCTTCCAGCACAGGGAACCACGAGGGTGTTTTCCGTTCCGATCCGAGGTTTTGTGCTCACAGGTCTTACGTGGAGCTTCATATCCAAGTGGATCTTCAGAATCAAAGGGATGACAAATGAAACCACGTGGTTCTCACACACAAAGCCATCTTTTGGCCGGGATTCGTTCAAAAAATATCCCTCAGAAGGGCTCGTGAACCACAGCTTAGCATGCTGTGTCATCATTTCACACTTTTCAGACCGGATAAGATGCCTTCAGCTGGAGAAAACCCTACAAAATTTGGGCACAGAGAGGATGCTTTCATTCATTTCTATTTCCCCCTACTCTCCTACTTCAAAAAGAATTGAAGCACAGGCTGCTGGTTCGCACAGATTTCCTCAAAAGCCGTTGAAGTTCATGCTCCTGGGGATGCTCCATGGAAGCAGATGGGGTCTGCCCCCTCCAGGAGACACACCGTGGACAGCAGAGTTTGCACTGCACCTCCCTGCGTATTGCTTTTATTCTCCTTGGGGAAGGGATGCACTGAGATGTGAGCAGCTCCTCCAAGCCTTCTGCGCTCCCTCCTGCCAGGTCAAATTTTGGGTAAAAAATTCCAATTCTGGGATGAATTGCAGAAAATTGTCATCCAGTTTTCTGTACCGCCTTTCCACAACTGTCCTTCGTGACATTCAATGGCTGACTCGGAGTCACACCATGAGAAATACCAGAAAAATGCCTCACTCTTGTTTTTAAAGAGAAGGAAGCATTTAAGTGCCTTGGAGGATCTGGGTCAGAGCTTTGTGCCTCGGTTTCCCCACGTGCTTTCCTACCTCTCAGGGCAGATTGGACGGTGAAGAGAATGGGATATGTGTCAACGTGGCCACAATGGGACCCACTGAGTACACCCTCACTCACTTCACCATCGCTGTTTTTAAGTCAGCTCTGGGCAATCATGAAGTGTTGATTTGACACCATCACAAGCCAACATTTCAAACATCCTTCCTGAGGGCTCTCCAGGTCCTCCAGGGCTGGGCAGTGCAGCGCCAGGGCTGGGAAGGCATCAGGAGCCGCAGCAGGAGAGCACATAGCAGCACTTGAGAGCAGAAATGAGAAGATCGAGGTGGCAGAATATATTTTATGACAAATCCTAAAAGGAAATTATGCAAAGTAATAAAATAAAGAAGAATTGTAAATGAGGACGAGAAATGGGTGAAATATAGAATAAATTATAGGAAGACAGGAAGGTGCGGGAGGAGAATCGAAGGCAGAAGTGCTGAGTTAAAGGATAGTTATTAGAAACTGGCTGGTAGACAGAAGGGGAGTTTGGTGAGGAGGTGGCACCAGAGGGACTCGTGCTGTACCAGAGCTGTGTGTGTTGTGCAGTGCCAACAGCAAGCCCTGCTAGAGGCATCCTGGTGGGGGGTATGGGACAACAGATAGCATCCATTATTGGGGTGTGAGCCCAGATATGTGGGCAGAGGGCTGCCCCTGCTTTAACCTGCTGTCAAAGCAAGATCGAACACGGGGAAAGGAGTCCTGCGGACAGCGGTGCAGCCTCAGGTCTCCCCACCAGCCTCCTCCAGCCACTAGGATGGGGTATCCCCAAGCCCTGGTCGAGGTTCCCAGGCTCTGGGCTGCTCCCAGTTTTGTCTCGGGAACCCTTCGCAGAGCCGTCGGGCCCCAGGTGCGGGAGGGGACGAGGGAAGCCCTCGCGCAGGGCAGGGACCCTCAGTGGGTGCAGCCGATGGCAGGAGGAGCTGGTCCCAGGCCCGCGGCCCCAGCTGTCAGTCTGAGCGATGAATTACATGCTATAAGAAGGTGTTGACAGGAGCAGCTGGACATCAGAGAGTGATGAAAAGGGAACAAAATTCATTCCGAGTTCAGACAGACTGGCTCGTTAGGGGCACCGGCGGCAGAGGCCACAGAAACACTGCTCCATCTCCTGGACAGCCACAGAACCGGCTCCCGAAAATGCCCAGAGCCCCCAGAGCGTGCGGAGCCCCTTCCCCAAATAGGAGCAGCCGTCCTGGGGTGCTCCGGGGAGCACCGCGCATCCCCAACCCGCAACACCGCCACCGCATGGGCTTCCATTCGGATATCTTCAAAAGAAGCCATATCAAAGGGGGTTTTGTCCCTCTTGTTTAAGGCTGTAATTTGTATAAACTGTACGAAGAGCACTGGGGGCGCGGGGGGGGGGGGGGGCGGGACCATTTGGCATCAAAACAATTATCTCCATTTTAATGCAAACTAAACGACATGCTAAAGGGGAATTGTTCCCTACATATGTACAGCAAGCGAACATTAAACCATACGGCTAATAATTAACTGGCTCGGCGTTGCCCTTGCTGTGTTAAATACAACGGTGTCCCCTTACATTTAATGTGCGGAGAAGTTTGAGGACGCGGAGGTCCCGTATGAGATTATTCCTGAAGCTGTGAGAATAGCAAAGAGATTTTCGCTTTTTTTTAAGCCAAACTACTGCTTGGCACTCTGAAAAGTTGGCAGAGAGAAAAAAGTGGGGGTCCTCCCCCCACCTCCTCCCCTCCTCCTCTCCTCCCTCCCTCCTCCTCTCCTCCCTTCCCTCACTTCCACCTCTTTCTGCTGCCGGAGAAAAAGAATAGCAAATTCAGAGAAAATTTCATTGAGGTTATTCAAAGAGTTTTTCATGGATTATTTACACAAGTGCTGTTCAAACAGCCTTTGTCTGAACATCCCTTGAAATCTGCACCCAATCCTTTCAGATTCAAAGCAATAGCTCAGGGGAGACAAAGGGGAGCGGCTGACACGGGTTTCCTCCGCAAGTGAATGAGAGGTCTGGCTAAACACAGAAGGGCTTTGGGATCACAAGCGTCCTTTCAGCCTGGAAAATAAACACCGAGCTGAAGCCGGGCAGCTGTAGCTCCGAGCAGCCTGGCCCGTCCACCACCGTGCGAGGAGGATGGGGAGGCAGAGTGCCGGAGCGGCACCCTGTCCTGCATCCCCAGCCCCACAGCTCTGCCTCCGTGATGGAGACAGGGTGAGCCGGCGTCCTGGGCCACCGAGCGCCTGCACTTCCAGTCAAGGCACACGTGGACACACAGGACACACATTCTCCTTCCTTTCAGGTCTTTCCCGTCCTCCCCGCTGGCTTTCATGCTGTCTCTGCAAAACCAATCTTTTCTTCCTCTGTCTCATTCTCCTCCCCTGCCCATCCCACCGCTCTCACCCTATTCTGGAAGCCACCACAGGTGTATGCATGAACAGAAACACACCACTCTGCTGCAAACCGGGGATAGCACAGCCCTGCTTGCGGGTACCCCAGTACTGGAGGGTTGGCTGAGCTCTGGTACAGACACCCAGAAATACTCCACAGAACTCTTCTTTTCTTTGCTCTTTCTTCTTTAAAACACTGATTCTTGTTAACATTAATATTCATAATACTTCTGTTAATACTGACACCTTGAATATAGTTATCCATACAAATGCCCTACCTCTCATTGAGCCCTTTGAGCTCTCAGCCATCACCGCAGAGCAGCTGCTTCCTGCCTACCTGTGTGTTCACGATGATGTGATCACGTTCTATTTCTCATCAGCTCTGAACTGACCAGGCTTTCCAGCTCCATCCATCACCAGGAGACAGAGGAAAGAGAGCTCCCTGCAAGTCAGTTTTATCCCTCCTTGAGTCCCACACAATCCTTGAGTCTTATTGAATTATCACTTAACTTTCCCGGAGCGATGCTGCTTGTGAGTCACCTTTAGTACTGAAGAAGTAGCCTCTCCTAGCAAGAAGATTAAAATCCCATTACTTGTTATTCATGTGTTATTTAATGATATTTTTTCCCATTATGTATTTATTTATTTTTAAGTTACTTGCTTTGAATCTCGAGTTGGCTTTTCTAATACTAAGTGTAGTTTCTAGTTTGTTTTCCTAATTGGAACGAAATAAAAGTAGAATGGAATTTTAGAGTGGCTGTTTTTATGCTTATTAAAGGGATGACAAAAAGCAAACCCCAGCAACCAGCCACCAACCCCCAATAGGGCACCTGTTCGAGATAACAGCAATGAGGCAGCACCTTTACTGATGGAAACAGAGAAAATGGAATTAAAGACAGCTCTGTAGTTCAACTAAATATCAACAACCCTCAGACTGCACAGTGTGCCTTGCTGAAGCCCATTACCTCTCTTGCAATGATTTGGCAGCCAGGTGGTCACAGATTTGACCATCTCTTGAGGACAGGTTCCTTCTTACACAGTTGTTTCCTCATCCACAGGCAAGGTGGAATGAGGGGAGATCTGCAGATTCCATGAGGTTTTTGGCTATGGCAATCTCCAGTTTGAGGGAGGGCATCTCTTCTTGGTGAGCAGGCAGATCTGAAGATGCTCTGCCATGTCCACATCCAACAGAGATCTCACACCATGAGAACATTCCTCCACGGTAACATAACCAAGGCCTGAAAGGAAACCTGAGAAAAATGGCTGTTATTGGTGAGATGAAAAGCAAAATGGAAGCTGGGAGAAAGGGCAAGAAAGATGGGGAGGGAAGAGAGAAAAGACAGAGAAATCTACAGAAGGAAGATGAATGGCGGTAATACCATAAAGATAGATCATGGCAGAGCTGGAGAAGTGGGAGGGAGCCAAATGGGAGAGTCGGAAGAGAAAGTGCTGCAGAAAAGAGAAGGCAGGTATGGGAGGAGGAGGAAAGGACTGAAGGGAGCGGGAGGACACGGATAGGGTGGAAAGAGGGTTGGAGAGGTAAAGAAAGCAAGGAGGAGAGTGGAGAACAAAACTTCCCCCAAAGTGTAGTGCAGCAATCCTCTTGCATCTCTTGGACGCATGTAAAAGGGGCTTGGAAGAATCTTCATTTATCAGGAATTCAATTAAGTGGAACAGTCGTTATTAATTTTATAGGAATTATTTGTGCGGGAAAGCCTGGAGTGAGGAAAGGACTCCTGGAGCCATTTCTCCTGTCAGTGCCCCAGGTCAGGTAGGCACTGGCAGCGCAGTCTCACCAGTTGAGATATTAATGAGATGCCTCAAGGTGCAAATGATAGTTTAATAGGTGTTACTTAACGGGAGCGCCCCTCGCCTGCGCACGCCAGCGCGCGGCTCCTGACGAGGCTGCCTCCTTGTTAGGATAAGTAATTAGAATGTAGGAACACTCACTTTGACACTTTAATAAAGTGTCAGCCATCATCAATTTAGTATTTAATAAAAATAAAATTAAATATTTACTAGATTTTTGTGGCATCGCATTTAAAATACATATTCCTAAGATTTAGGTGGTTTAAAATGAGGTCCTGCCAGGACTCCGGCCTCAGAAAATAAGTCCCGTGATTTCTTTCCTGGGCTTTGTCTTCCATGGGGAGGAGGGACTTCATTACAGACATCGAAACCCAGCAGCACACGGAGGGAAGTGTTGCTGAAGAGTGGAAAAGGGGTTTCTTCCTTTGTTCTCTGGGCCTCTGTGCGCTGTTTGGAGGCTGAGGATGAATTGAGTTGAGCAAATCTAGCCCTGAAATCACCGGGGCTGGTGGGACATGGTGAGGCAGCCCGGCAGGAGCAGGTCCCTCCCTGCTCAGCGTGGATGTTCCATCCCAGCACAGCCAAATCTATTGCATCTCCCCGGGCTGGACCTCCTCCTTCACAGCTCTTCCCTTGGATGTGGGGCTTGGGCTGGGGATGGTAGACTGCCCCAGCCAAGGCATGGGGGAAAGTACAACTTCGTTCCTATTTTGTTGGAAAGTAAAGCCTTCCAAATCAGATGTTGGAAAGAAAACAGAAGAATACCCTGAAGGTTAAAGCATGCCTTAAGCTTGGAGGGAAAGTGAGAGCTGAAATAGCTTGAGTGAGTTTGTTCTCTGCCCATCTGAACATCCCAAATTCTCCTTCCTAGGGGTGCACGCCTGGCCAAGGACAGCCCAACATCACCCTGCCATGCCGGGCCCCCAGCATGCCAAGGACATCCAGGTGACAAAAGGCCAAGGGTAACCCCAAGACACTCGGTGGCACAGCCAGATATCTGTGTGCAGACCTTCCCAATCCTCTCCTGTATCTTGAAACAGAGCCCTTTTGGGGCACGCAGAGCTCAGCCCCATGCACGTCCACCCTGACCATGGTTCAGAAAACAAAAGGAAGCAGTGGGAGGAGGCGCAGGTCCCTCTGGTCGAGGCGCCTGGCAACACGGGGCGGGTGTTCCCCAGATAGCCCCCTGCTAACAAGGGATCCTATCTCGGAGGCTGTGAGTCACCGCTGAAACCCTGGCAACAATTCTTTCCATGGGAGCTGCAGCCCTGCGCTGCGAGCGGTGCTGGCACCTGCTTTGGAGCATGGCACATCCCGACACGCGTCTTCTGAGGACGAACCCGGCGCTGCTCGGGTGGCTGCGGGTCGGAGAGCGATGCTCCGCTCAGTGCCCGGAAGGGACGGCGGCAGCGGGGGCCGAAGCCGGACCCGAGGGGGCGAGCGGGGCTGGGGAGCCCCGGGGCGGCCGTGGAGCCGGCGGGGACGGGGAAGCCCGTGGGCTCCGGGCGCGGTGCTGCGGAGAAGAGTGCCACGCAGTGTCCGTGCCGGGCCTTACAGCGGGCAGGCAGCGCTGCGAGCCTCGCGGCTGCTCTCCCGTTGCCTTTTTCTCCCCAGCGCTCACGGCTCCACGAGGACACCCACCAGCTCTGCTCCCTGCTCGAGGCTCCCCACGCTGCGTTTGCTTTCACCCGTCTGAGCTGTGCTATCCCAACGCACGGAGGCTGCCTGCTGTTTCCTCAGGTCCCTGCGACCACAGCCCGTCCCTACCCAAATATAAAGAAACATCATTACATTTAAAAAACGGGGTTCACCCGGTCACCCTCAGCAGCACCTGTCATTTGGCAGCCGGTGGGGCTGCTCTGGCCTCAAACACCTTCCATGAAGTTCATTGAAAATCTGTCTGATAAAGGAGAAGCAATTAGGGGATGGCTTGGAGCTCAGGCTGACTTCAAAGGCTCCCTGTGAAGCACGTAGCAACACCGGAGCTTCTAAAGAACCTGGACCTGCAACATGCCGACAGCCCTCACTGGGAGCCCCCACTGCCCACCTGCAAGTGAGACCCGGAGTGCTCCGCTCTGCAGGACCAGCCTCCTCGTGCAGAGCTGCCGGGCCAAACGCAGCTCCTGACAGCCTGAGCGAGGCGTCAGCGCGATGCAGAGGCCATGGGAGGTCCAAAGGACGGCAGAAGAGGGCTGCGCTGCCCACGCTTGGTTTGCAAAGTACCACCGAGGGGAGCACCCAGCTTTGCCTGCTGGTGCTGGCAGCCCCACATCCACGTTTTCACAGGGAAACCCCCACGCTGACCTCCTCCATAAAAAGCAAGGCAAATGCCTGCAGTCTGGTTTACATCTGCCACGGGATCCTGTTACATTCAGAACAACCCCTGTCAACGCTGAATCTGTAACAATCAATAGAGAGGGTTTGTTTATTCGGTGTTGGGTTGTTGGGTTTTATTTTAATGTCTTCTCATCCCTAATAGCGTTATTTTGCTGCCCCAAGTTTTGCAAGTTTGGTGATCGCCTCCCCCCTCCCCTCCTTGTTTTCTTTCAGGACAAGCTGTCATCTTCTCGCATCTTTTCACCCCGCCGCCGCAAATGTAAAACTGTAAATTGCGGGACTGTGCAAATAGCACTAATAGCATTTGCATAAAAATGGGTTGCAAAGAGCAATTAGCACTTCATTAATAATCAATGAAGGGCCAATTTACACATTGCCCAAAAGCAAATTGTAAATTCAATTTTGTCTATAATTGAGCATTTGGTGCTGGGCAACTGCGCACCGGTGCCAGAAGGAGCCCACGCAGCAGTGTGGGGGTCAAACCTCCATCAGTTCAGGTTTCAGGTAACTCCCAGCCCGGCTCCTTGGGGCCCAAGCCAGCACCTCGCTGACAAAGGAAGGATGCTCCACGAGGTCCAGTGGTTTCAGCTTTCACAGAGAGCACATCTCAGCCTGTTACCATCCCTGCTCACCTGCAACCCTATCGCAAGAAACACGGATGCTGCTTACAGGGCGGAGGTCCCTCTCCTGTCCCAGCACGCCCTGTGGTGCAGCTGTGGAGGAGGGGAGATGCCTGAAGGATGTGGGAGAAGAGGCATCACTGCTGCGGTCCATAGACCTGCACATCCTCCTGCTGCAGTGTCAGCCAACGCCCTACAAGTGACACCAGAGCTCACCCAGAGCTAAAGGTCTAACGTGGGCCTGATGGGTTACATGAACACAGTCCCAGTTCATTCAGTCTGCCCTTTGCTACTGCCATCTGCACACGACCTTTCTGAGATATCCCAAACGTGTGCAGCTGCTAGGATGCAAAAAACTCATTCATCCTTGCTTCACCGCTTTGATTTCAGCATCACTGAGTTGTTCCTGGGTCTCATTTGGCCGTCAGGAGGTGAAGCCCTCAGGTTCCCCCTCTAGCAGCATCCACAAAACCAGGCAACTCACCCAGGGCGACACCTTGCCCAGTCCCAAATTCACTGCTATCTCATCCTCCACTTAAAAGGCACAGCCAGCTCTGCTTCCCGAGCGGAGTCTGACTCTAAACCACTTGACATCTGAGGTTTTCTTATCACATTTTACGTGGATCTCATGAATCTGGTGAAAAGCTCGACGATCATTTAGCAGGGGTTGGTCGCTTTATCTATTTTCCATAATAATTTGAATATTATTACAATGGCACCTTTCATCTGGGGATATACATGCACTTTACATATGTTACATTAATTTCACCGATGAGCTGGGGAAGCACTCCTTATCCCTATTGTGTGGGTGAGGAAATGGAAGCGCAGAGATGATACACCGCTTGCCCAGTGCCACGCAGGAAGTCTCTGACAGAGCCAGGAATAGAAATCACATCTCCCATGTCTTATGCAGAAGAATATCCTCATGTCCCTGCCCAGTAGCTGAGCCCTTAATCCAGACTAAGGCACCCACACAGGACCCGCTTTGCAAGAGCAGCTCAGCGCCAGCGATGCTCTGCTCCAGGACGTGTCCCGAATGTCCCCCACCTTTGAAGGCCCTCTGTGAGCAGCGGCTCCGGATGCTCAGGGGAGGGAGGACGGCTCTGGGAGCAGTTTCCATCTGAAGTGGATGTTATTGCTTGCTGTAAGCAGATGCTCGACGTGGGATGCTCAGGACTTCTCAGCTTTCACCCCGCGATGTCCCAGCTCCCTTTCTCCTTGCCTGTTCAATCCACCTCTACCAAGAGATTGAATTTACAGTGGACTCGAACACATTTAAATCCATTTATTGCGAAATTACTTTTCAATAATTACATCACTGTGCTGACTGTGTTGCATAATGAAATTAGCATGAGAGATATTAGAAAGAATATAAAATTATAAAAAATATTGAAATACCTCTTTCTCCGTCTGCCTCAGCACAGCCCATAGCTTAACTGGAAAACGAGCATTGCTCCTGGATGGGATTTAAATGCATCAAGTGTAATTTCATAATGTCTTTTATATAAATTAATTATAATGGTTATTGCTGCTTTACATTATTAGATTGAAATTTGCCTCCACTTCAGCGCGTTGAAGGAAAGCTGCACCCATTTTGCTCAGCGGTGCCGTGGAGGTTCCCATGGCATGGAACCATTCTCCCCACATCAGCACCACCGACACGTTTGAAGTTTGGAGCTTTGGGAGGGTGCTGGCATTGCAACTCCTTCAGCCCCAAACCCAGCCCAAGGCCCCGGAGCAGTGCTGGCATCCCATGGGGATCTCTGGCTGACGTGGGACACTGCACCCATAGCAAAGCTTGCTTTTCTGCACGGCAGTAATACGGCTGGGTTAAGCAATCCCACCCAAAAGCTGTATCCACAAAGAGCTAGATGTGGTAAAGGAGCTTCGTTTTGCCTATCCCCGCTTTTCCATGCAGTCGTTGCATTTCTGTTCTAATATCTGGGTTATCACACCAAAAAAACCAGCATGGAAAGGAGGCGCAGAGCTCTCAGGAGGCTAACGAGCTGCTTGATACGCTGGACAAACCACCGCCGTGCAAAGCAGAATGAAGACACAGCAATGTGCTTTTACTGCTGCTTAATACTCAATAGAAGTCCAGTAATATTCAATTTGTGACGTTATTTGCACATTGAATTAATCCAGAAGCTAAAGGGCTAATGAGTTATGGAAAGTAGCACGTAGCTTAATTGTAACAACAAGGGCTGCCGGGCTTTGCTCAGTCCTGGATAAAAATAACATTTTGCATCCACTATTGCACAGCAGATGGGCAGGTCCTAAAGAAGTTGAGAAGTCCTGGCAAGCAGCAAATTGAACATTGCAAGCTATTGGAAAACCTGTTCTTTAAATACCCAAAGTTGCCCTTTTTTTTCGCTCACGTTCCTCCCAGAACACCACAATGTTTGATAAGTGAAGCTCAGAAATGCCATGATGACCAATGGGGAAAAAAAAGATAAAAGATTGACCTTGTGCAGTTCTCAGACAGTGACTGTGCCGTTTCCCACTTCAGAGGGTGCAGAGCTCTCCCCAAAGCCTTCCCTGGGGAGAAAAGCCACGGAGGATCTCATCTTCTGCATGGCCTCGTGGATCCTGCCCCTTCCCTGAGTCCTTTGTGTAACGTCATGGCATGGACAACTAACTGAGATCCCCTTGAATCATTAAATCATAGAGTCACAGAATATCCTGAGTTGGAAGGGATCCATAAGCAGCATCGAGCCCAACTCCTGGCTCCAGACAGGACCACCCAAAATCTGACCTAGGCAAAGAAAACAAACATGGAAAGTGACCTAACCAGCAAAATCAGCCTCAGCATCCCCAGCTGGGATACACCAGCAGTCCTGCTCTTCTTCCCAGCGCTGCTTTCCCCAGCTCCTGGAGCAAGCATGGAGCTGGCAGGAGGAGGGCTGAAGCCCCAAGCCTCCGACAGAGCCAGGCTAGGGTCAGGAGCTCAAGAGGTTGCACCATGTAATAGAAAAAGTGAATAAATCTAAACAGCACTTAATTTATTGATGAAATAAGAAAGACTGTTTAATGTGGAAAACATAAGCAAGATCAATAGCGGAGAACGCAAATAACTAAAGCTATTGACACTTAAGTATTTTAAGCCTAATTGCAGGCATATGCACTTTCTAAGGGTATCTCACCTTCTAATAGCACCCTTGAGATTACGGGGTTAATTGATGCAGCTGTTTACTCCTGGCTCACGTGGTCTGGATTGGGATTCCCTGGAGGATGCTATTAAACTAAAGTGTTTAATGAAGTGCTAAAGAGTGGAGTTTCTAATATTCTCCCCGTGAATGAAATTGAAAGGAAACTGGAGCAAACTTCTCCTCCCCAGGTGGGAACTGCAGCTCGCATTGGAGAACATCACCCTGTGGTCCTCATGGGAGAGGCTCGTGTGCAGGGGCCGAAGGGTTGCTTGGGCTTCTTGAGACTGAGGCTTTCTTAGACTGAGGCTGTGGGAATGCTCTTGGGTGATTTCCTCCGAAGTCACAGGTAGGAGAACAGACTACAGACATGCTCTGAATTTCACGGGTGCATCAACTTGTCAATGGTGGGGCAAACCAAGACTGCCACAAAAGAGGCTCTCAGAATCATAGAATCATTAAGGTCGGAGAAGACCTCTAAGAACGCAAAGCCCAACCCCAGCCCATCCCACCGTGCCCACTGATCACGTCCCTCAGTGCCACTTCTCTGCAGTTGTGGAACACCTCCATGATGGTGAGCCCCCTGCTCCCAGGGCAGCAGTGCCAGTGCATCACAGCTCTTCCTGAGAAGAAATTGTTCCTACAGTCCAACCTTACCCTCCCCGGCGCAACTCGAGGCCATCACCTCTCGTCTGCCAGCTAAGCACCATGAAGGCAGGTTTAAGCTAAGCTCTTTTATTTCACAAACAGAGCATACAGTCAGATAGCAGGGCTCTGCTGGTGTGTGCTAACTCATTAAATGACAGCAATTTAATTGCCTTCAATTGTCTGTCCAGCCCCTCCACCCCACGCTGGCTGCAGTCCCCCCCGGAGCCACCCCTCAGCCCTATGGGGACGGTGCGGGAGCCCTGCAGCCCCTGACGCCAGTCCTGCAGTGCCAACAGCCGGGATGGAAAAAGGGGAGAGAGCAAAATTAGCAAAGAAAAACACAGCCCGCCTCAATGCCGATTCACCACAGAATAATTATTGTCCTCTCACGCATCTTACTTGTCCTTCTGACAAATGGAGTATTTCTGAAAGAGCACATCTCCCTTTAGCAGCGCTGTCTCTCTCATGCCCTCCCTCTGTCTCGCTAGCTCCGTCTCTGCCTCCCTGATACCAACTCTGACAAACCGTGCGATTCTGATGGAAAATTCATTAGTCGTCCTCTTTTTTTTTCCCTTTCCCATTTTCCCAGTCAGCTTCGCGCCTGATCTGTCAGCCTCTTCCATCCTGATTATCTGGAGACGCCAATTTCAAAGAGACATCTTAATAGTGATGTCAACGAATTAATTAGATGTGTTAATGAGCTAAAAGCAACCCAAATTAAATTAATGCAGTAATAAGCACAGACAGCAAAATTAGCTCCAATTTCTGTAAATGATTCTGAACTGTACACAACATCTCATCCTGCTAGAACATTACCATCCCCCAAAGCTAATCAAGAACTCCAGTGCAATTAACTGCTTAATTACAAAACACACACACAGCTCATAGATCCAGCAGCAGGAGGGGTGCGCCGTGCTACCGAGCGAGCGGGGAAATTCTCTGCAACCAACACCATGCATCAGTCCTGCAGGAAAGGCTGTGTCCCAGGCAAGAGCACCCCAAGGAGCCCCAGGACGGGGTTATTGGGAGCCAGGGCAGGGGATGGGGCAGGCGTGGGGCCGGGAGCATCCCATGCTCTGGGCAGCAGTGGGGGATGGTGCGTGTGGCCAAGGATGCTCGTTGGCCAACCGCTCGGCGTTGGTTATTGTGTTGATCAGAGCGGG
Source organism: Pavo muticus (assembly GCA_016647715.1). Taxonomy (NCBI): domain Eukaryota; kingdom Metazoa; phylum Chordata; class Aves; order Galliformes; family Phasianidae; genus Pavo; species Pavo muticus. The sequence goes on from JACDJE010000022.1 coordinate 2,312,980, forward strand.
GGCTGCATGGCAAAGCCTAATTGTCCAGCTCTGCTCCCGTCCCCTGGGATGATGTGGGAGCCACTAATAACATTGCAGAGCTGCTCAGGTATCTGATTAGCGCTAATTGCAGGCGGGAAGAGAAAGAGAAGGAGAGGATAGGGCTGTGAGGGAAGGAAGAGGGATGAGGATGGTGGAAAGAGGGAATAGCTGAGGGGGACTGATGGGAATCCTCAGGATGGGGAGAAAGGAGAGGTGAGGAGGGGGATGATGGATGTAAACAGAAGAAAAAAAAAAGGAAAGAAAAATCATGCAAACAAAGAACCAGAGCCAGAAACAAAGGGGAGGAAAAGTGGGACAAAAGGGCCGTATGCTGCCAGGACCCAAGCATCAGCGGGCAGGAGGGTGATGGGGACATGCAATCAGACCTGTCCCAGCCCTGCCATGCTGGTGGCACTGGGCATGGTGGGAAATGTTGGTGGGTGATACTGCTGGTACAGAGACTGTGGAGTCATCAGCCCCTGAGCAAAGGAGGAATAATGGTGATAAAGAGGAGGACAGATCCCCGATGCCTTTCTGAAATACCTGTTGATATGGGTCTCTTGTGCTTTCTACAGACCATTCATGTTCCTCTTGCCTATTCCTTCTGGTGGCGCTCATGCCATTTCACAACAATCCGTTCATTTCCAGGGGAAATCAAACCCCCTGGGGCAGATAAACCAAAACTGTCAACCACTCGAAGAGCAAAGCCAAAAATTGTATCACACCAGAATAGGTGCTATGCAAACAGAACCCCATGGGCTGTGATCTACACAACCGGGTTTGAAAGGAGATGCAGATTGTGGCAGCAAGGAATGGAGAGGCTCTTGGCTTTCTCTGCACCGTCCTCCCAGTGTGTTGGGGGGACCCATCACACACACCATGCTTTGGCACAGCAGCCACAGCCGTCAAGTCTTGGAGAAGAAAAAGCTCAAAAAGGTGTTGGTTTTGCTGTTGATGAGAAAAGAAGAGCTAAAGCTGGGCTAAAAAATGGCACATAATGAAACATACTCTCAAAGCTCTATACCTGGCCAATTCCTTACAGCTCTCACTTTGATTTTAATAATCGGAGCTATTTTTTTAAGACAAATAATGCACTTTCATGGGGATGTTAAGGATGCTATTGCAGACTCTGGTGGCTTTGTACCACGGCAGAGACAGACAGACAAATTGCTTGCTCTCTGCTCCTGCCATATAACTAAGGACCTACCTAATGGAAGAGCCTAATAAAAATAAGATGTTTCGGAAAGCTCATGCTGAAACGATCTTCTGGAATTGGGCCTAATAGCAAGCCCTCTGTGCCAGGAATATGCAGCTCATCTTCATGCCGTTTCCTCTCTTCCCAACTTTATAAATGGAGTAATACGATGCACCCTCCAACTAGAAAAATCAATGGAGCCTTCCCTGGCCAGGAGCCCCATGGACAGTCTGTGGCGGTGCAGGACAAGCCCAAGGGGGGATACTTGTCGGTACTGCCACAAATTAACAGCACTTTAAAATGCTGGTCCTTGATCTGTCAGCATATTTCTGAAGAATTTATGATGGATTTGGCAGGTGGCCGTGATACAGCGAGTACTACGTGGGAGAAACTCTTCTGCAACAGAAGTTAATACTTTCCAGGAGAACAAGGAAGTAATTGTGTCAAAACAAGCCTTAATCACTGAATTTTACCTGTTTCTCAGTGCACACGAGTTTGCAAACATGATTCCCATCAAAGCAAACGAGAAACACAAGCACCAGTCGGTGTGCCTGGAGAAGAAAATACTTTTCACACGTGCCTTCTTGGTGCTGCCTGATCAATCTGCTATCTCCTTTTATTTATTCATGATTTCTTAAACTACTGCAGCAATATTGACACTAAATACAGCTTTGGCTTATTTTTTTTCATTCATTTGTATTTTAAGTTGACTTTATCGACTTCCCCTTGGCTCGCTCTGTTTGTGCTCCTGGCCCCCCCTACACACATTACCCACATTTCCTTCCCAGCTCTCTGCTCCTGTTCCAGGTAACCACAGCACAGTCATTTTCTGCTCCTGGTGCAGTGGATGAGCTGATTTAAGACCCCACTGACCAAGATGGGTATGGCACAGTGGGTAACTCAAGACAGGCAAGGGTTAACTCTATTTATTTGCCCCCTTTTCTATCTCATTGCCCCTGCTGTGCCATGCCTGGCTGGCGCTGTGCAGCCCACCTCTACCTTCCACCCATCCCTTCTCAAACTTCAACTCATCAAGAGAAGGACGGTGCTCGCCCTGCTCTCCAGCTACCTCCCTTTTTCTCTTTCTCTTCCCCATCCCCATCATGGGTTCATACTCCTCTCTCCTTGTGCTCTGCTCCCTGATCACTGCTCCCCCTCTTGTCATATTCCTCGCGGAGTAACAACCTGTCACACTCGTAACCTCTTCGCACCCAAAAGTGTTCTTTGATCTCCGCGAACTACATTTGATGCTGAAATCCTCGATATTAATATCTTTTGTTTGTGTGTCAGTGTTCTCTAGAATCTAATTAAGCAATGTTTTGAGAGCATTATATATGTTTGAACAATTTGGAAGAGCAGACAATATGAGCTATTGACCTGCAAGGATAAATTGTGCTTGCGGATTCGGAGAACTCACACGTGCCTGCTTCAGTATGCCATTTCTTCTGAAATATGTGCATCTATAAAAAGGCCTTTTTTGTAATAATCTCTGCAAGGCTTAATCAAGGAACTTCCCCTGCTCTTTGCTGCAATTGCAGTGGCAGATACAGCAGGGCAGAATAGCAGCAGGTTGCAGCCAGCGAAAACAATAATAAAATAAAGCAGAGCGAGTTCCACCCAAACGCTAATAACAGAGATTATTCAATCAATAGGCTCTTGTTATGAATGAGCAGGCTAAATTGCCTTTGAATGATGTAAAGATTGACAAGGTATAGGTCAGCCTAATACAACCACTTACCCTAATTTGACTTCAGCAGTCTGAATGGCAGCACGGGCTGGCAGCGGGGTCGGGTCCATGGAGTGATGCTCAGCAACGGCCTGTGGGGATGCTGGCGGCAAGTGGGTGGATGGGACCTGGAGAGGGGCTCAGGAGAAGGGAGGGAGGAAGAAGAAAAATGGCAGAATATGTTTCTGAGCTTCCCCTACCTCAACAGCAAAACCTGGTCAGATGTAGCTGCCGAGTTAGAGTTGGCCCTTTGTCAAGGAGAGCAGCACATCGATGGTGATGCTGGGAGATACCCACTAGGCAGGACTAGGCTGTAAGAGGCTTCCCAACACTGGGTTGGTCACGCTGTAGAGATGCAGCCTGGAGAACAGCAGAGAGGAAAACTCATGCTGTACCACACTTCTGGTCCTGCCAGGAGGCACAGCCCATCGCTGGAGCTGCCGATGTGCCTCTGCTCACAGCAAGAACAAAGCTCCAGGACAGGTAGAACAAAAATCCTACACATCCAGCACAGCAAATGTAGCAGAAAAGAATGCTGCCCACCTGAGCAAGGCAGGGGCCAAGTCTGTGTCTCAGTTTCCCTTCCCAGGAGGCGCAGCCAACACAACTGTCCCATGCGCAGAACCCTTCCTAAGCAGCACAAGAAAGGCCTTACGCAAGTAGTTATTAATATTAATAATAATAATTGTTGTTGTTACTAAGCCAACTACAAAAATAATTTTTCAGAGAAACAAAGTGCCCTGTCTCCCGGTGATAGATGGCAATGATGTTAGAAATTACTCAAAGTGTGAATCTGGTTTCCAGTCTGGTTCCTTTCAATAAATTACAGACTTGAGCCTGGAGTGTGCACAGTTTTAAGGTAAATACAAAGTAGGCAGGAAGTCTATTCCCCCATCAATTTTGCTCATGGTGGTCACTTGGGGTTTTCTCCAAATATCCCCCAGCAGTTCTCAGCACATTTAGCTGGGGCTGGTGGGGCTGTGCATGGGCAAATGTGGGTCCTGGTGAAAACTGGGGTGCCGGTGCAAACGTGGGCATGCCCTGCCCACCGCAGCCCAGCAGCGTGGCACCTCCCCCTGCTGCTTCTGACTCCCTCCGCACACCCTTCAATTTTATACCTTTTTTTTTTTTAATTTGGGGGGTTTCACCGCTGTTGTTTATCCGTTAAATTCCTTCCAGATGGGGCTGTGCTTTTCCTCCTTCCTTTACGCCGGCAGAGCGCAGCGGCTGCCCACCAGCAGGTGTAGGGCCGGGCGCAGCATATGCCGCAGGTTTGGCAGCGCAGGCTGCCCGGCAGCTCCTGCCTGCATCTCGCCGGGCAGCGCTCAGCTGGGACCTGGCGCTCCTCACAAACACCATCTGGCCTTGGCAGGCCCGTGGAGCCCTTCCCAGTGCTGGCAGCCCGTGAGGATGGATGGATAGATGGATGGATGGACGGACAGACGGACGGATGGATGGAGAGACGGATGGAGAGATGAATGGGCGGACGGATGGAGAGACAAATGGATGGACTGATGGAGGGATGAATGGATGGATAATGGATGGAGAGACAAATGAATGGACGGATGGATGGGTAGATGGATGGACAGAGGGACAGATGGACGGACAAATGGACAGACGTATGGGTGGATGGATGGTTGGACAGATGGACAGACAGACGGATGGATGGAGAGATGGATGGATGGATGGATGGATGGATGGATGGATGGATGGATGGATGGATGGATGGATGGATGGGCAGACGGACGGACAGACAAAATGGATGGACAGATGGATGAATGGACAGGTGGACAGATGGATAGACGAATGGATGGACAGATGGGCCGATGGATGGATGGAAGAATGGATGGATGGAAAGGTATGAAAACACTCAAAAAATAACGAGCAGCAGAGGAAAGCAGAGGGAGACTCACAGGAAGAACCGCTTCTTTTCCACTGTGTGTACCAAGGGACCATTCCCACCCGCCAGGACAGCCTCTGCAAAGACAGCACAGGGAGACAGGAATGGGCAGATCTTTCCAGAATGCTCTTGGCTTGCAAACAGCTTGGAAAAAAAGGTTTGCTCACTCCCCCAGAAGCTCTCCATGGTCAAATAGCAACAGATACTTCAACAGATATCCCTGGGAACATCAGTGAGCAGCATCCAAGCTCCGTGCCTCCAGGCAACAACATCCCTGAGGGCAGCAAAAGGCTCATTTTTACTCTTTTTCTGCAGGTGAAGAGGTGTTCTGGGTCCACATCTCAGCAGTCTATCATTGCCTGTCTCCATTCCAGCATTTCTTCCATCTCCCACTTCATTTCTTCTAGTCAGGTCCACCAGAAACTGACTCATCAGTACAAGCAGCTTGCACCCACACAGAGACATCAGCTATTCAAGTCACTTGCCAGGTAATGTGATTGAATGGCTCGAACCTTGGGATCCTGCAGTCTTACAGGAAACAGGTTTCATCTGGAACTGCACAAATAGAATCATAGAACCACTGAGGCTGGAAAAGACCTCCAGGATCATCAAGTCCAACCCCAACCCATCCCACCATGACACCAAACTGTGTCCCTCAGTGCCACATCTCTGCAGTTCTGGAACACCTCCAGGGATGGTTACCCCACCACTCCCTGGGCAGCAGTGCCAGCGCATCATCACTGCTCCTTCTGAAAATAAATCGTTCCTACTATCCAACCTGACCCTCCTCTGGTGCAACTTGAAGCCATCACCTCTCATCCTGTCACTAAATAAAAAGCACGTGAAGTCCCCGTTGCAGCAGAGCAGAGCATCTCACCAGATCCAATTCCTGCTGCTGGCCAGCAAACCCTGGTGGCAGTCACACTGACACAAAGTGTCTCAAAGACAAGTTGGTGACACTGCACTGAGCCTCACCAACTCATCAGCCAGCAGAGCCAGAGCCCCTTGTTACAACCCTCTCTCTTTTGAACAGGAAACCATCCGCCTTCCTCCCTGCCACATCCCACTCTCCAAACCGAATGGATTTGTTGAAGTACCCAAACCTGTGAACCCAGCCCACAGAGCACAAAACATTGCGTTTCCCATCCAGCCACTTGAGCATTGCTGATTTATACAGAGGCATGCAGCACTGATATATGTATTTCACCAGATATATATCTCCATTCTAAGGTTATATTGCACATGAAGCAGCGTCAGGACAGGCTGACCTCCCACCTCCCCACATGGGGATGTCCCCTGGGCACTGCCAGGAGGGCACCGACGGAGGAGAAGGAGGAGGAGGAGAGACAGATGCTTCCCAGCCAAACAAAGAGGGACAAGGGGAGAAGAGAGCCAACAAGGACAGAAAGGAGAGTGCATACACACAAAGGCAAGCAGACAAAGGGAGTGCAGGGACAGGAGCTGCAGAAAGGACTCAGCTCAGCGAGGGCTGCTCTGGGAGTTCTGTGCAGGATGCAGCCAAGCAGCATCCTGACACAGCCCTGTGATAAATATTTATTGTGCGTGGCTCTACGGCTTCAGTTTCCACCAGGTTCACCTCAGCTCTTGCAGCAAGAAGTGCCTCAGTGTCCCTCACGCTGCTCTGGCCTTCCTCCTCCTGATCCCCCACGGCCCCACTCCCGTGCAGCGAAGGAGAGAATCCTCTCTCATCAATCAGGACTGTGTTTCTCCCATGCCACGTAAATAATTTAGAAGCACAAGCATCCATGGCACTGCTTATGTGCAGCCCAAACCCAGTGCCAGGAATCTTGGGAAAAGGGCCCAATAATATTGTACCAGTCCAGAGTAATTAAAGTGCATCATTACATATAAATTTGTAATTAAACACTTTAACGTAATCATCCCGCACAGCACGATTCCTGATGAATTAATTAAAAGAACTCCAGAAATTAATGTTTTACTTGTCACCATTGTTGTGCTAGCTGTAGCCATCTCCCTGACTATTCCTGCAGCATGTTGTGAAGTAATTATGTCATTACTGGGGAACGGAAAGGCTCAAAGTCCCAAAAGAGGAGAAACTTGAAACAAAGTGCAGATAGCAACCACAGAAGGCAGAAGTGGAGAAGAACCGGCACAGGGTGGGAGCGCCTTGCTGACCCCGTGTGTGCAACGTGTGAGGGTGCTCCCATGCTCGCTCAGGACAGGTCACTGCCTCCCAGATCCCTCCCTTATACCTCACATTACATTGCATTGCATGTCCTGCTTCAAACATATTGGACAATTCAGAGCCCTCAGCCCACATCCTCCCATCTTGATGGAGATGATCCCCAGGATGCACCCCCAGCATCATCTGCTGGGGTTAAGGGGTGAGAGCTGAACCTAAATGGAATTGCTGGATGCAGCAGGCATTGCTGTCCATCCGTCTGTCCGTGTGCGTGTGCACGCATACATCTGCATGCAGTGTGCAGCCTGTGCCAAAAATTCTGCCTGGGGCTGCATGGCGTGGTGCATGCAGAGTGCTACCACCAGCCAGAGCCCAGGCTGGCTGCCATGGCAAGAAAAATGTAAGAAAAGAAAGAAAATGTAAGGAGAGAGGAGAGGAGAGGAAAAGGGAAGGAGAGAGGAGAGGAGAGGAGAGGAGAGGAGAGGAGAGGAGAGGAGAGCCCATCAGTATGCTCCAGGACGGACTGCCAGCCAGCTGCATTGCGTCACCCACGGCTGCAGCACTCCCGATCCATATTTACACACTCTTAGTAAGGAAGAGATTCTCCCACAGTGTATTTCCCACAAATTATATTCCCAGCACTGGTTGCTACCATTCCTCATCCTTCCAGGAGTATCCTGGGCATCGTCTCAGTCTCACTCTGGTCTCACTCTGGTTTTCTACCCATGCAAAGCCCTGAAGTGCTCACAGCTCAGCTTGCTGGGGAGGTGCAGAATAAGTGTGGCATTACTGGGGTGAAGTGAGGGCACAAAGCTGGCACCTCCAGGCTGACTCGGTTTCCCCAACTAGAGATCACGTTTAACTGAGGCTGTGTCAGTTAACATTTGTGCAGCTCTTTGAAAAAGAAAAACGTGTGATGCTTTAAACACTGCCAGTGGGAGCAGATCAACAAGATTTCTAACCCTTCTGAAAAATTAAAGCTTTTGCCAATTAAGCTGGCAAACGCGTGGATGTGAATCTAAAAACCTCTCGAGCTCGAGACCAAGATGGGAGCCTCCTGAGAGCAGCTCTCCTGCTGCTCCTCGTGCTCACCGCGTCAGAGATGGAGCAGGGCGCCCAGCCACGCACTGCCCGGCAGCCACACGCCTGCAGCAGAGATCTGCCTGCACAGAGCCGCCGCTCCTCACATCGCCACGTGCAGCTCGGACGTGCAGATAGCGCTGTCTCCCAGATTGCTTCAACTGGTATTGCAAAAATGTCATCGTAAAGCATAATTTCCTTTAACTTTTCAATTAGCCCTCTAATTCAGGTTGCAGCTTTGATGCCACGAGCTACCAGGGGTCTCCACATATACTCATGCCAGCATATGTATCGCTTATATTTGGGCAATGTCTATGGCTTCAGTGATTAAATCTCCTCTTCAGCTCTGGAGCAACCCAAAGAACACTATGATGGATGGCAAAGCAAAGTGCGTGACACCTGATCATCCCAGTCCCTTCCTGGCTTGGGCCCGCTGACGGGTGCCAAGCTGCAGTAGGACACCCCATCGCTGCATGCTTGGGATGCAGCCTTGTGCAAATCCCTGGACAGGGGACACATGGAAAGGATAAAACCCACGTGCGTAAGCACAGAAAGCATACGGGCATCACCCATCTGCACAGCCCTGGGCTGGGCAAGGACAGGGGAAAACACTCACATCATTGCAAGAACCAGAAGCCTCCAAGCACTGCTGTGTGCGTGCATTGCACTGATTCACGTAGTAACAGGCACACGTGCTATGATGCATGGTCTGAGCACAGGTACCCACAGCAACGCCACCTCCAGGCACCAGTCCTGGATGAAACCATTTATCCCATCACCTGCTGTCAGTCACTCAGTCCTTCAGTGCCACTGCAGGGATGGGGCAACAACTGCCCCGCTCACCCCACACACCCACCTGCCCCAGGAAGGGTCTGGCTCGCGGTGCTGGGGGCTCTTCCTCACACTTCCCCATCCCTATAGAAAAACCTTACCTTTCGGAGCAAGTCCAAGATATTAATTAAGATAAATCTACCTCAATTTTGAGATTCTCTTATCATGTAATTTATCAAAATTATGTTAATTATTTCTGTAGGGCAGCAAAATTATTACCTCTTCCGTGTCTGATTTGTATTAATATTCATAATTTAATAATTCAGCATCCAAGCCATCTGGTTTGGGGAGACACGCTCCTTCCCCTCCCTCTGCCGGAGCCAAATGGCTGCAGCCTCACCGCTCCCCGACGTTCCCCACCCAAAATGCAGCACCAGCTCTGCCATTGCCATCCCCCGGTGTGGCCATGGGTCCACGTGGGTCCCACAGCCCTGAGAGCAGAGCAGCCCCTGCCCTGTGCTGGGCTGAGCCTCTGTCACCGGCGCTGTCTCAGCCCGGCAGGTGAGCTCAGCTGAATTGACATTTTCCACACTTTGTGATTTTTACACTGTAATTTGACATAATTAATGCCTACATTACTGCTGATAATTTAGCTAGTTAATTAAACTCAGAGGAGATAATTAAGGAGAGGCTACTGCTTGGACTGCTAATTGTTTTTGTCATTATTTTAGGGGCCCGACAGCTGCCGGCTGAGTCATCCTCCCCATCAGCTGACGGCCGCACGTGAGCGGTGCTGCGGGCGCAGGGCTGGGGGCAAAGCGGTGCGTGCAGATGGCGAGGGGCTCTGCGGTGTGCAGCCCCATGGCCAAGGGCAGGCGGCGTGGTTTGGTGCTGGAAAGCAAAGGAAAGTTGTCAAAAGGTGGATAGAAGTCAAGCTTTGGAACGGGCTGCCCAGGGAGGCGGCGGGCTCAGCGTCCCTGGAGGTGTTCAAGAGCTGAGGAGATGTGGCACTGAGGAATGGCTGGTAGGCATGGTGGGATGAGCTGGGTTGGGCTTGGGGGTCTTACAGCTCTTTCCCAACTTTTAGGATTCTGTGATTCTACAATTCTATGATTGTACAATAGCATGTCCAAGGTCTTCCTCCTCCACGTCATCGGTCCGTGGAACACCCCGTGTGCCATCAGCTCGTAGTGCACAGGGCACGCTTTGGGGCTCACATGGAGCAGAAGCACTCACTGCCTGGACTGCCAGTGAGCAGAGCAGAGGCCTGCAATTCCCCGTGTATCAGTGCCATGTCCTCATCCTGGACATAAGGAAAACTAACCCTTACCCTTACCCTCCTGCACCGTGTGGCTTGGCAGCACGAGATTTCTCATTCTAGGGAGCTTCGGACTCATTTTCAACTATGGATAAATCCCTAGTCAAAGCAGAAGCAGATGGGTGACAGCTCCATCTGGTCCCCAAAGAGAAGAGCACATCATTGGTGCCATGTCCCCGCTCCTCGCACTCTTTGTCTTGCAGAGCCCTGTGACAGCCCCACATCATCACCCCATACACCCCTATACCCCCCCACACCTCTCCGCTGTCCCACACACTGCTGCACACCTCCCCCCACTGCCTGGCTCCCTCTGTGCCCTGCACCGTGATCCTGACTTCTCAATCCAGAGTTGGGGAAGGAGAATGGTGACTGGCAGACGCTCCTCAGATAGTTTGATTAATCATCTTAGCCCCATTCAGTGCTGTTGGCATCCTCCAAATCAAAGCTTCTCTTGCAATGCTGTGTCAAAAAACCACGGAGCTGCTGGAAGGGTTCAGCCAAGCATGGACCAGAGCAGGAGCAGTACTCCAGGGGCCGTGCATAGGGTTGGCAAAACGCTGCCTCTCAGTATCTCTGCAGTCAGAGACACGAGATGTGTAACAAAGCTCACAGGGACCGCTTTGCATCTCTCCGTGTTAGGAGGAGACACTTTGATTTTCTTTCTGCATTTCTATTTATCCCAATGCAAAAAAAAAGAAAAAAAATGTGCCAAGAGGGATTCAGTATTTTCTCACTCCTGTTGCCCAACCATCTCTCAGGCTGTGCCCTGCGAGGTGCTGTGCGCACAGGTCGCCCCATACAGCATTTATCTGTGGGGTCAGCATCACCCTCCTCTGCAGCTGGAGAGCACTGCTGGGGCTGAGCCTGAGCTCCGGGAGCCCAGGGCTTGTGCTGCCGGCTCTCAGAGCTCTTTGTTGCTGCTGTTCCATCCCTAACACAGAAAAACAACATCCCCGTTCCCAGCGCCCCCCGGCCAGAAGGACCACGGTGGCAATGACAGAAAGCAGCGCTGTGCCATGGGCACTGCGGCCCACGAGGCTGGAGTTGGGTGGCAGTCCCTGCTGTCGCTGCTTCCCTGCTTACAGCCAACTTTTCTGCCTCGCTGCATCTCCAACAGCAACTCCAACCCCGACGCTCCACACTGGTTGACTTCTGGTGGAACCTAAAGATCCTCTGCATGAGGGACTGCACAGACACCAGCACGGAGCACCTCAGCCCCAACAGGACCATACGTGTAGGCTGCTCCGAAAGTAATGCCTCCTATTTATCTCCACGGAAATTACAACAGCTACAAAGAGCACAACAGCACTAATTGATGGAGCAAATTCTCAGCTATAAAACACTATTTTTCAATGCAGTCACCATCGTTAGCCATGAATTTTCACCAGCAATGAACAAGAGCCTGCACGCCACTCTTGTAGATATCTGCATCAAGCTGAGCTGCTGCCACTGCTGAAATGCAGCGCCCACCACCCCAAGCTGGGATTTGTCCTCCAGAGCTGCCCACATAGCAGCTTGAAGGTGCTCGTGGTGGGGATGTATGCAACGCACATGGAGATCTACAGCTGAGCAGAACCTGCAGCTGAAATGCAACAGAATTCCACGCTGCCCTTTCACCTCTCTTCCTGCTATCTCCCAGCAAAATGAGTCTCTCAGCTCTGACAAGCTCAGCATCACCGTCCCACAGAGCCAACCTGCCTCCTCCGAGCCCCATCCTCAGCACACACAGGAGCAGCGCCCTTAGCACCGGAGGGAGCGAGACGCAAAGGAAGAGCATTAGGTGGAGTGAGAGATAGCAAGAGCACGGCCGTATCAGACGTCTCCAGGCAAGATAACACGATAAATAATCAATCAATCCCTACAAAATCCTTAAGTGCTTGATGTATCCTCCTGCAAATTGAATCACTTCTCCTACCAGGAAGTTCTCTCTTGTAAATAAATGAGAGCAGAAATGGCCCATATTGAAAAATAATGTTGTTAAAACCACTGATTAAGTTTTACACAAGCATATGAGAGGAAACTAAAAGGTTTTAGCTTTTTAATTTAAGAAATGAGGAATATGATATAATTTCAATTTGTGATGAGATAAGATGTTCTCGATATTGTGCCTTCAATTGGATTATATCCTAATGTACTTTTATAAAGTGTCAGGCTAGCTGCAGATTAAGGTATGTGTGTAATATTCTTTATTAACAATTTAATGGACTTGCTTTCACTCTATCCATCTTAATCAGTGTTTCCAGTCCACCTGGGAGATCTAGTTAGTGCAGAACCTGAAACTCCAACCTGATGAAAGAGGGAACTCAGTGATCCGTCAGTGTCAAAAACGAGAGGGAAGCACTGATAAAAGACTGCTGAGGATCATCTTTAACCTCCTGTCATCGGCTCCACTCCAAAAGCGCTCAACAACCGCTCTTGGAGTCACTCAATGAGACAAATGCCCTCCTCAGCCCCACGTCCTTCCCCTGCCAGAATATTAAAGGGCCTTTTGGCAACTCACAGGACTTGCTGCGTCACCAAACCCAGCAGCCTAATCCAGAGCGATTCACTCCATAATCCCATTTTACACTCAAACAGTGGTGTGAGAGCAGCCTGGCCGTGTGGGCTCTCCAGCGCTCACCCACAGCCCTGCCTTGGTTGGAGGCTTCCAGCTCATTTCGTTCTGAAATTTATTCATGGCAGGTTTATATCTGCACGTGCTGGTATCAATATTGGCCTTTAGCTTAACTAGCTCTTCTCTCTCCCTCCTGTTTATCTGCCTGCGCAATCACATCTCTCAGCCTTCATTTGGTGAGGCTCCATCAGCCGTGCTTGTTCAGCCACCTCAGAGGGCCTTCCTGACACCTTCCCCACTCTCTGCATCTCTTCCTCTTTTCCAGAGGTGCTGTCTCTGCACACAGCTCCCAGCACCTTTCCTATGTTTTACTGAGCAACCTCTCACTCCGGCATGGCACTGAGGAAAGGCAAAGCCAGGGCAGCCCCCAGGCATCCTCCTCTAGGCAGAGGGCATAAGACCTTGGCACACACAGCCCCCAGCAGAGTCACAAACTCAGACGACACCCAGTGACCTCTGTTTGGGGCTGCAGCACAACCAGAGGTTAAGCCTGCCCAACTATCAGCAGCCACCAGGCTGGCAGCCCCTTTTCCTGCTGCCTGCACTGCCATGCACACACACAGCCATCACCCGACGCACGGAGCAGCAGCCTGGTAAATAATGGTCCATCAGGAAAGAAGTGTCTATACATCTCATCTCCTTTAATTCACTTGCAACACGGTGATTCAGTGAGGGTGGGTCGGTCGTAGCTGCAGGTGCTCCCGGACCGGGGAGGAGCACAAAAATGAAGTTGTTTGTGGCTTTTGATTCCATCCCTGGAATTATTTACAGCTGCAGGCGATATTAAACTATGTAGAGCAAGTGTCCTCATTTACATGCTAATTCATTTATACCCTCTGGATTGATTTCTCCAATTCATTTTCAGCCCACTAACTCTTCTGATATGAATTATATTATCACCTCCAGAACGGCAGCAGGGAAATGTGACGAAGCCACCCCGGCTCTTCTGATCTCTAATTGCCCTCGCTGCTCAGAGCTGGCGTGGCCGGCTGCAGCTCCACTCCCTGCCCATGGGCACCCACATCTGCTCCATGCCAGCAGACAAAGGCTGTGCTCAGACAGCCCCACCTCCAGGGCTCAGTCCTGAGGAAGGACTCAGACCTCGGGCTTGCTGCAGCCTCTGGAAATCATTCCTTCTTTCTGCCCGGGAGGAGCATTTCAGAGAGCAAAACCAAAGTGTGCCCACGTCCTCCAGCAGACAGGCCTGGAATTAATTCTAGATCTCATGAGGGCCTATCTGAGGCTTCTCAGCAGCCTCATATCACAACAGATGGATGTGACACACCCCCAGTTCTCCCTGCCTTGGGAATGAGGTACCTGCTATGGGAGGACATGCCACCAGGGGCTGGAGAAGAGCAGGGGCTGCCCATAGGAAGCAGCAGGACTTGTCACTGTCCCTGATGGATGGGTGAGGTTGAGACGTCCTTTTCCAAGTGGCAAATCCAACAGCTGGACTCACTTCTCTGGAAGACCTGGCTGAGATGTCAAGGTGACAGGGAGGAAGGGAACCACCTCCTGTGAGCCTGCAGGACACCAGCCTGGCACCAGGGAGGGGGGAGAAGCCAGCAGCCAATGGGGGAAGGTGTGACCATCAAGGTCCCTTCCAACCCAGACCATCCAATGACTCTATGTGCAGTGCTGCAGGGTGCAGAGCAGGCTTTCCCTTCTCCCTTATAATAGCAGTGAAGTTCTGCAGAAGTTTAAATCTCAGCTTCCATAACTGGGTGGATTTCATCAGACAGATGCCCCATTGACTATCTGTGACATCATTTTAATCCTGCACCAAACGTAAAGAGCAGACTTTGCTCAGGAAATCCAGTGAAATCCTACCCCTCCTCACAGCAGGCCTTTCACTGTTATTGCTGATGATGTTTGTCCTGTGGTTTATTATTGAATGGGAGGAAAGCATTTTGTGCACTGAATGGGGGCACCTTCTGCAATAGGCTGTACTCATAGTGCTGTCTTGGAGCTCATACATACAGAGAGCTGCTAGCCAAAAGCACTAAGCTACGGATGGCTTAAAGGCAAGGTGAGCATCCCCATCCCATCTCCTAAAAGGAAGGGGAAGGCTGGAATTAAAGTTTTGGTTTCAAGCTCAGAAGCATTCAGTGCTCAGAAGGAGATGACTTGGAGACCTGCGCTTTTATGTCCTTAATTTGGCCATCAGGAAAGCTATATCAAGAGTTCTGACAGCCTAATATGTGACATCTCATTGTTCAAAACCATCATATATTTACAAACAGGACAAAATAAATAAACACGGGATTTAGTACAACTGTTCTGGGATCACTGTCCCTCCATCTGGACATGGGTTGGTGTTCCCGCAGCACCGTCTGCTCCCTGACCCCGTGTTTCAGCATTGCTTACCTTGCTGGTTATGGGTGAACTCACAGTAAGGCACTGGTGATGCTCTCATGCAGAGCTCTCGCACATCCTCTGCCGTGCAGCCAGATTTAGGTGTGTTAGCCCTATAGAGGGGGAATCCACCTCCTGCAGTTGGAGTGAGCTGTAGTCAGATGCATTGACATATGCCCTTCAGAGCCCATTTCAGTGTTTTAAAGCTGTTGGTTGACCATGTTGGAGACCGGAGTCCAGCACCTGGCAAGTCAGCAGCTGAGGAACCCAGCAAGAAGAAAACACCCAGCTGGCCAATGTGTTCAGACAGCGTTGGGTTAGATGCCACACACTGAGGCTGATACAGACACATCCAAACTAGACACACACACACACACACACAATGTTTGGTATTGTAAAGGCTTGCAGAAACCTGCTTTCAACAGCCTAACTCCTTCCTTGCTCTCGCATCTTGTATGAGCAGCACGCAGCTCTCTGCTGCAGCTGGGCAGGCGTGCCAGAGGGACCAAAACCAAAAGGTCCAGGCTCATTGAAAGTTAAACAGAACCACTTCTCCTCCAAATTCCACTGCAAAATGAAAGCTACAGGGAAATTAAGACATTTCTGCCGGCTGGCAGGGAAAGGACAGCTCTTTGTTCCTGATTTACACCATCTGAAACAATTAACTTGTAAAGCCGAGATACCGTTCCCCTTGGCATCCCCTGTTTGTTATGCCTCGGACCATTTCAAATGAGCACTTGAGGAAGGAGAGCGCCCCTCTGCCTCCCATCACTTGAGGGAGGGGGAAAGTCGTCCTAAGTGGAACAATAGCCTGTCCCTTCTTAATGCCACTTCAAAGCTCCTCGGTCAGGAAAATTGATAATTGCGTCAAGTGCAGTTTTTCTAAACTTCATCATTTAGCACTGAAAACTGGGCTATTGAATTCACATAGTTCTTTGATCAAGACCAGTTAATTAAGTTATTCCCTTGATATGGCTCTTATCATTTTAGTGCCAGACCTACATCACACTTACGCAATTCCCATACTAGCTTTGATAAGCATCATGTAAGCTTCCCAGACCATCATCGCTGGGCTTCCACAGAGTCACCACTACCTTACCAGTTCCACCCAGCACACAGGGTGGGCTGTTGGAGGTCAGCCTGGGAGCTATGAGAAGAGTGATTCTACAGCCCAGCAGGCTCCTAGACTCTGCGCCAAGGGAAGTCATCCACGGGCTGAAACCAGAGTGGCAATTTCTCCCAGAGCTTGCTATTCCCATTAGCACTTTGAGTTCAAAACTCCCCTCGTTCCTTCCCACCTGATTCCTCCCGATCCTTCCTCTTCTCTGAGCTCCTCCATCCCACCCAACCGTCCAGGCCTCGTTCAGCAAATCCTCTTCCTCCGCATTCCTGCTCTCCATGGAAGACTGACAAGCTCCAATTTAGGTCTCCACAGTTTTTCTTGGGCTTATCCCCTTAAACCGGATTAGTGAACGTCTTAGTGCCAGTGACACCAGTCACAGCTCACCATCTGATCCTGCCTTTCAGGATTTGCTGCATCTCTGCACTTTCCTCCGCTGAAGGAGATCCTGTGATCTCTCCTTGCGAGGCCTCTAGCTCCTCACCACCAGCAGTCTCCCACCCCTCTGTACTCCTCTCATCTCATAGATGTCCAAATAAATACCCTCATTTTCTCACCCAGCCCTTCCAGGGTCTCTTTTGGCACCTGAAAGCCTTTGTGCTTTCCCAGTTTTGATACCTATGGGTTTCTTCTCCAACGCTCTTCAAGATGCAGCCCCACTGGAAAACTCACAGCCTTCTTCCTTACATCTCGTTTTCCTTCGCTATCAGATACAAAGCACTGAGGCAAACAACTCAAGGCCATGTTTCCATTCCTCTGATCCACTCCCATATTGAATCTGCCTGTAGTCTCCATCCCATCAGGACTTCAACAGCCCCTGACACCCCGTCCTCGGGCTCTGCCTGCCCTTCCCAGCTCAGCTTCCTTCCCTGCTGCCCTTCACACAGACCAGCCCACGTGTGACTCCTCTTGCTTTTCCTCAACCCCCTCTACAGACACATGTTCCTCCCAGGCCTGCTGCTCACACTCTCCTTCATTCCCATCCATCTCCACCAAGATGAAGTGACACCGCTGCAGCACTCTCCCACTTGCAACAGTGGGGAAGAGATGGGGCGAGCTGCAGCTTGATCCTTCCATGGATGTGACAGAGGAACCCCTGTGAGCAGTGTGGAGGTAAGACAGGCCCTGGTGGGCTCCAGCTCTGTCTGCCCATCTCCATCTCACATCCCTGTGCTCCCCAGCATCCCACCACCAGCTCACCACGAGATGCAGTGGCATCCTCTCCATCAGCACAAGTTCCCTTTGTCCCCTCAAAACAAAACCCCAGCAGAGCAGAGCCACCAGCTGGAGTTCAATTTCCGACTCCAAGGTGTATCTGGAGCCAATTTGCAATGTGCTTACTCCAAAAACTGCCCTCCCCTGTGACGTGTGACAGCTCCAGACCACAGTCCTGCACACAGCTCCGAAGGAAAAATGTTTTAATTTGTCACAAACCAATTATAGCGTCTCATCTATCCCTGAATTACCCATCTTGGCTACAGTATAGGACAAAGGGCCCCTCTGAGAGGAGATTAGACATGGATATTAACAAGAGAAAAAGTGTCCACTGTCTCACCTTGCTGGGGACGCGGCTTCAACGAGACAGGAAAAGGAAACCCCTCCTGACTGACAGCTGGAGGGAGGGCTGCCATCCCGCCGCAAATCCCTCGCTTCACGCAGAAGAATAGTCACGACAAACTCCGTATTACTGCGTATTCAAATAATATTCATGCATGGCAGATAACAGAGTCACGGCTGGCAGAGCTGCCACATGAATATAAATAACCTGTGCTCCTCTGGTTGCTACCGGAGATGCTCTGCCACTGCGTTGGAGCATGAGTGACCGGGCTGTCAGCGCTGTGTGTGGGGATCTGAGGGCTAAAGATGCTCACACGGGTGCTTTGGGCTCAACTGAGGGCACACCAGCAGCCCCAAGCCCGTGCTGCGGACCAAACCTAGTTCTCAAGGACCCAAGGCTTTGCACATCAATGCTCCATCCCTCCCTTCCCAACAGTGCTGGCCACAGGCATCACCATCCATCCTGAGGCCAAAGACAAGGGTGATACCTCCCAGGAATCACATACGGTTGGGTTGGAAGGGACCTCAAACCCCCTCTTGTTCCAACCCCCCTGCAGTGGGTAGGATTGCCAGCCACTAAATCAGACACAAGCTGAGACTCAGATTTGCAGATGGTTTTGGTCACTTCGAACACTGGAAAGTATTGCCTGAAGCTCTCATATTCAAAAGGCACACTACATTTACAGTCCCAACTGTGGCCAGCCCTGGCCACTTAGCTCAGCAGCAGGGCTGCCCTCTGGCAGCTGGATGAACAGGAGCGCTCGCTGCTCTGTCTCAAGTTGATTCAAGGCATCCAAGGGCAGCCTACTACAGATCATCTTCTTTCTTGGTGGAGAAGGAGCTGATGAAAGCCAATTTCCCTTTGTACTCATCACGAATAATTTGGAGAATTCCCCTTGTTTACTCAGAACTGTTAATGATGCGTCAGAAATTACCTCTGAGATTGTAATTAAAGAAAACGGCAGAAGAGAGACACACACACACACACACACATACACACAGAGAGCCTCGTCACAGCTTCATCTGCAAGTCAAGAAGTGCTGGAGCAGGCAGCCACCTCCCCTGCATCCCAAGCCCACAAAAGGACCCCCCAGACACCCTTAAATGGCAGAGACTCAGAAGTGCAGCCCCCAGACCCAGTGCAGCCCCCACACACCTCCATTTCAGCTATGAACAAAGCAGCTGCAGCACTCCTGGGTATCCAGGAGCCAGCGAGGCCATGAATCCAAACAGGGAACGAGCAGGAAGCTCAGCCCTCCTAAAAGCGGAGCAGCTGACCTAGAGGAGCAATTGAGCTCTCAGTCATTACCAAAATGCAGACACCCACATGAGTACAGCAACCATCAGCCAGCCCCCTGCCAGCCTGACCTCGGGGCTCAGTGTCGGGTGAGGTTTGAGTGGAGCACAGCCAGCCCTCTCCCATGGAGACAGGAGAGGAATTTGATTCCTGTTTGATTGCAGGAAGGTGCTCAAATTGCCCAATTACTCAGGGATGACCGTTGCGGGGGAGCGGCAGCAAGAGCCGGTTACCCAACTCCCCTCTCAGTCCTGAGTAGTGAGTACTTGTTTTCTAGCAGCAGCAGTTGGCCATCACACAAACCCAAACCCTATAGGAGGTCGTAGGGTTGTAACTTAAACACCCAGTGATCACATTCCTGTGTAGCTCCAGTTCCTGCCTGCCTTCAAGATAGGTGAAGGTTCAGCTGAAGACGGAGGGCTTGCATGATGATTTTGTCACCTTCAAACTTGCATAGACTAAATTTCTTGAGGCTGAAGAATCTGAGCCTGAAAAAACAAAAGCAGAGCAAGATCGACAGCCCAGGCTGAGACAGTCACAAGAAAGGAAGAGCTTCACAAAAAGCACAGCAGTCCCTGTGGTCAGAATGCCCCCCAAGCCCAGCTCATCATCCTCTCCGGGTGAGCACAGGCTAGCGTGGAGCACACAGTGACAGCGATCAATCTGCAGCTCAGCCACTCAGGCCACCAGTATGGCTGTGTTGGGATACTGCAAGGCTTGGGGATGTGTGTGATGCTAAAGCAGCAAGGGAGAAAATAAATGTACTTATCCATCTGGGAGCCAGGGGGAGTTGGGCATGTAAAGGAAGTCATGGAGGAAGCCCTTGGCTCTGCTGCTCTCCCATGACCTGCAGCTGGTCTCTGAGCTCAGGGAGGGATGCTGTTCCATCACAGGTGTGCAGAGCAGGACCAGCTCTCCCGTGGGTCCCCTGCTACCACCAATGGCTCCGGACACTCTCATCCCCAGAGAGTGAGCCAGTGCTTGTGGCAAGTGGGACAACCCACAGCCAGTAACCCACCCCTAAACTCAGACTGGGACTCCGAGATGTGCACCAGCAGCTCTTTATTGGACGAAAACATAGGCAGGTACAGGGCGTCCCACCGCATACACGCACTGTGGGCAGAGAGAAACCCCTCGGGCGCTGGGTACCCCACTGAGATCACCCCTGCGGTGCCCAGGGCGGGCTGCCTCGGACGGAGAGTCCCACTGCCACCTCGTGGGTGAGGGACGCATCGCCTCTGCTCTGCCACCGGGCACAGCAGGCAGCAAATCCCCTCGCTGAAAAACCCCAGGCCCTGCTGCAGAACAGGACACAAGGAAATCATGAAGTACCCTGGCACGGAGGGAGGAAGGAAGCACGGGGGAGTGCACACCAGAGCTGGAGGCATCATGAATTATCCTCATCTTTCCCTGCCATCTCTATCCCTGCTCCCAAGGCTGACTGTGCAAAGGCCGATGCCACGTAGGGCAGCTGTCTGGCTGCAGTCACTGTGGACTGAGTGTGGAGGAGAAAGACACACTGCCAGCAGTCCAGTGCCTACTTGGCACTGCTCCTTGCTGCCCTGGTTCCACCAAGGTGAACCATGGCAACCCCTGAGGGCACTGGATGTCCAGGCACAGAGACTCAGGAGATGAGTGCTTGTCCCACACAGAAAGCTGGTGGGTGAGACAAACCCAATTATGCCCTTCTGCTCCCTGTTAGCATAAGGCTGTTAAAAGAAAACTTCTGTTCATCTTCAGCATGGTGGGCCACAAGCAATGAAAACCATGCCTCTCTGTGCAGTGAGAGAAACAAGGAGTTAAAAATCTCCCCCATAGAGGGAATGAAGCAGTGAGCAGCCCTTCATGGCTCTGAGAAACCAGCCTACAGCAACTCCCACAAGGAGGTCTGGAAACAGCACTATTGCTGAAATGACTCTGGGTCTAGGACATACCAACCCACAGGTAATTCTGGTATCTGCTTCCCCTGGCTGTGGGGGCTGCAACTCCAGTTCGCATGGGTGTAAATAAGGGGGAGGCCATTGATCTCTCGTGACCCAAGTATCTCTCTTTCTGCCAAAGGAGATGCAGGGAGGGAGAAAGAACTGCCATGATGGAAACCAGCACAGTACCCTTGGCACAGCCCTGGCTGATGTGAGTGGGGCGCTGTGGGGTGACACACAGTGCCATGCTCCCTGATTCAGGTCTGTAATGACCTAAGCAGTGGATGGGCAAACTGAGTTCTGTCCTGCTGAGCTGCCAACAAGGCTGAAGCCAGCTCTGAGCTAGATTCAAAGAAGGAAAATCCTCTGGGAAAGGTGTCCCTCACACCAGTGAGAGAGGACTCACACTGTCCCTTTGATCTGCCGACCTGCAGTCTCCATGTCAGAGAAGAAAGAAGCCTCATCACCATCCTGCACAAGTCCAGGAAAGCAGCAGCAAGAAAAGAACATCCCTTTGACAGTCCCCTCTGCACCAGTGTGCAGAGTAACATCGCTCCTGAGTTTAACTCTTATTTTTCTGCTTCCATATTTTGGACAAGCGGAACTTATTCTTCTTCTTCTCTGACTCCTGGCCCTGGAGAGATCCATCTACAGAAGAGGGAGCAGATGCAAAGAACATTGAGACCCACAGCCCTGCTGTTATCCAGTGCTGCTCCTTAACGGCAGAAAGGGTCCTTACCCAACTTCCGGATCATGTCTGCCAGCATCTGGTCCTCCTCTTTCTCTCTGTAAAGGAAGAGCACGGCATTAGAAAACTACTCTGTCTCATGACAAGGTGGTAGACACTGCAAAACACGTGTAGAACCACAGCTACTGTCACTCCCACGGTCAGAAGCAACCAACTCCCCAAGGGCAGGAAAAAAGCAGTTAAATTCCTAGACATAAGCAAATTACTTCTGGCCCCCTTTAAAGCAATAAAGAATGTGGGGATTTCCAGATCACAGAGGTCCATTGCTACAGCAGCCAGGCCCTCCCTCAGCTGGTATGAGAGTCATCTGAGTTCACTGTGTTGTGAGGCAACACCACACCCTAGCAGATGAATAAAGGTTGGGACACCAGCAGCCCACGGTGCTGCAGAGGTGCTCACACCACAGTCAAAACCACTCTGCTACTTCCTAGGGCCTGGGCAAGGCCAAGAACCAAAAGCTGGGGCATTACTGGAACCCTCAAGGTAGAGCTGCTGCCTGAAGGCAAGAAATGGAAGCTGCTCTCAGCAACAGGAGGCACGCATCCAACTACCTGACACAGCAGCCTTCCTTTGAACTTGGAGAAGATCCAGCTCTAAGCACAACGCTTACAGCTGTCCTTTTGCTTTAGCAGACGAACATACACATAGCTTCATGCTCCCAGAGTCCTCCTGGGGTTCCTGTGCTGCTTCCACCTCCCCATCTCTAGCTTCTCTTTCTCTTTCCCCTGCCTTACACATTTTCATGGCCCTTGTCCTCAGAGCAGTATTTGCTTGAGAGAGCAGTGAATATGACTGCAGATCTGATCTCAGTTTCTAACAGCTGCCAAGAAAGCAACGGCAGCAGCATTTCAGACAAGATGGCTGGTGACAGGTCACCACCCACCTCTCATGGAGCAGAAGTATGGATAAAAGCCATTCATCCACCCCTGCAGTCTGGGCAGTGGAGCAAGTACAGTGCAGACCACTTGTTGTGTTGGCTCATTCCCCCCTCACCCAAGGGCCCTCACCTGATTCTGTCCTCATCCAGACACTCCACAATATTATTCCGATCATTGACTGTGTTCAGATACGAATCCAGCAGCTCCTTTTCACGCTCCTTCTCTCTGCGTGTCTTCAGATACTCTGCACAAGACAAAAGAAGTCTGCCTCACAGCTACAGGTCGGTACCTCCCCGTTGTGGCTCTGCCTCCTCCCTGTTCCATCAAGTCCCTCTCAAAGGTCTGAATTTGATTATCCTCACACTCAGGGGTAAATCCTACATCCCTCAGAAAATGTGAGTGGGTTGGATGTTGCGGGGAGCCTGCACCTGACAGCTTAGCCAGGAGAGATTCCCAGGGAAGCTTTGATACCTGGAAAGCAGAGTCATTCAGAGCTGAAGGACATCCTAGGGCTAGGTGCATAGAGTGCAGCACTCTGCACAGCCAGGGACCAGCAGAACTCTCAGTACAATTATCCTCACCTGGCTTGTCCACAAGACGTCTCAGCTCCAACTCAATGTTCCATTGCTGCTCCTCCAGATTCTGCTGTTTCATCCTGGAAGAGTCCACAGAAGTGATGAGTTATGCCCCTCCACAACCCAGGGCTAGATTCCTCTCATGTCATGCTAAAGCTTCATCTCAGCATGGCTCATCAGCTGGGCATGAGCTGATGGACTGGGAGAAATTTGCCTCCATCACATCTGTAAGGTTTCCCTTCCCACAAGCTCATCGCAGACACTGAGGGCTTGTCTATCCATTCAGTGCTCAAAGGCCCATCAGCCTTTGAGCTCAGGATGCTGGCAGCTCTCCTCCAGCCTTCCTCATCCCATCAGCTAGTACATAATTTTGTGGCCTGCCATGTTTCCTCTCCTTCACTGCTTACTGCTCACAGAGTGTGGAGAGACAGGTGAATTTTTGGTTCTGCTTACTTGTACATCAGCTCTGACTCCTGTCTCAGCAGAAGCTGTTTCTCATGGATCAGTTTGAACCAATCCACCATGAGGGCATCCTCAGACTCATCTGTGAAGATGACAAAGAGTGAAATAATTCCAAAAGCTGCACCAGTTCAGTTCCTTCTGGCACAAACACACAATCACTTGAAGGAGAGCCCAGAATAACTTGTATGAGCCATAGGCAACCTCCAGTGAAAACAACTCGTCTTTGGTACTCTGAGATACAAAGGAAAGGAAGCACACCACCCCCTGTAGATTCAAGGAAGCTGCTCACAGACACTCTGTCATAGGGCACCCAGTTCATTTTCCACGTGTCTGGCTCAGCTTTGCCATTCTGAATCCACACAGAACTGGATCCAATCATGACAGTCAACCTGGCTTGGTATTCAAAAACCAGATCAATAGCAGTCTTCCACTCCCCAGACTCCCTGTCCCTCAGCCAAATACACACAAGCTCAAACAATAGGTTAGGAAACTCGAATGGGTTCAAAATTCCCAAGGCTTTATCTTGCTCTACCAGCTACTTTTGGTAACTTGGTGTCTCATGTGTAGTATGAGCTTCTAGAAGCAGAGCCAAGAACGCCCAGGGGTAGGATGTGAGCCTCACACCTCCACACTGTAACAGAGCTGGCCCTCTCGTTTCTCTTACCTCCTTCACAGCCACGCAGCTGCTTCTCCAGATCCACTCCTTTCAATTCCAGCACATCCAGCTGCTTCTCAATGTCACGTACCTTCTTCTGGATTTCCTCCTCGGGGAGGTAGTCTGGGTGCAGCTAGGAAAACAGATGTAGGAATGAATGCATCTTAGTGCCCTCCAACTGCCTCTTGAAGGCACAGTCCCAACAGAAATAGGAAACAACATAAGGAGCAAAACTGAAGAGCCATGCCATGGAAGGGCCAAGTAAGCAGAGATGCAGAGCTGGCTGCTCACAACACTGTGGTGGCCACTGAAACATTACAGTGGTATGCTACATTCACTGGATGGTATCTACCCACACTTGTCAGTGCACAGGCATTCTCCCCCCTTCTTTGCTGGAGCAGACTGCAGCCACCAGAGTTTTGTTATTATGGAACTGTCTTGTTCCAGCCTCTCCTGTCCCCTTGCACAGGAGATAACTGGCAATCTCTCCTTCTTATCTCTGTCACAGAGCCATATAGTCTTCCCTGGGAATTCAAATAAACCTTCAAAAGAAGACAACCTGTATCACGGCAAGCACATCAGCAGGATAACCAGCAATATCAGTCTGTGTCCATTACACCTGGCTTCCAGCCATACCTTGGTTGGTGACACTGCTTCAACGCTCTGGATTCTTTTTGGAGTGGAGGATTCAACTAGAAGGAAAAAAGGAAAGAGAGAAAAAGTAAGAAAGCCCACATCAAACTTTAAATGTTTGTGGTGAGGGACAGCAGCTATACCAAGTGAGAGCACAGCAGGTCCCTTCCACCCAAAAGCGGAATACACTTGCTTTGGCAAACCCTGACTAAGGTGGGAGATGTATCATCAGGAAACATCACAGCCTGATTTACTCCTTGCTGCTGGACACTCACACACTCCATGATCCCAGGGCACTGCTTGCCTCCTCGGGGCATAGGCAAAACACATCCCTTATTAAGCTTTGAAAGGACAGAAAAGATATATTGGGTTACTGTCACTAGAAACAAGTTAGATCTTAAAAAGCCCCTCTGGTGCTCCTGTACAAATAAGTATCAAATAAGTACTGATGGAACAAAGATGGTCTAGGGGAACTTACCCTAGGCATCGGGAAACTAAGGTTCAATTCCTTCCACAAAACACTTCCTAGGTGAGAAGTCCCTCTGGCCCAGATACACAGCATTATTTAGGCCCTGGACACCTATTAAAATCAATCCTTAAGCAATGAGTGTTTGTTCCACTGTGCCTCAGCTTCCTCTGCCCACCTGTGCTGTGAGGATAACTACAGGAGAGTGTGAGGTATTTGGATGCCCAAGGGGCTGGGCTGGATAATTACCACAGAGAGAACAGAGGCATACGTGGATGATGTGATAGGAAGGAAAACTGCAGTATTAAAAGAGCAGAGCTGTAAAAAGGCAGCGGAGGTGCAGAACACACAAGGAGAAACACAGGACAGACAGGCCAGGGAGCCTCCTGAGAGTGTCTCTCTACCATGCTGATTGCTGCTGATGAGAAACTCGTGGAAGAGCTCAAGGACATCTTACAGATTGACCAGTCCTTGTTCTAGCAGGTTTCCAGAAGACTGCAAAGGAAGGAAAAGATGCTGGGTACTGAACTGCTGTGTTGCCTCAATGCTGTGGCCTCCATCAGGTTACTCTTCCCTCTGGCTGCAGGTGGTTTGCTGCCCCATATGCCACCTCTGATTCACACTTCTCTTAAAGGTTCATTGAAGAATGACCTCCCTCTCCAACCTCAGCCCTGCATCTCCAAACTCCTTCTGATGACCTCTGCAGCATCTCTAAGCAAAGCAGAAAGCTGTACTGCTGATCATGAGAAAACCCAGTGACTGGAAGGGAATTGCTTGTAAAATGACTTTGTTGGCCAACTCAAAGTCTGACATCCCCTGATAACCTCAACTTCTATTCCCACGGACACAGGATGGGCTGGCTGCTTGCAAACTGGAAATAAGATAGAAGGCGAGAAAAAATCTTTTTCAATAGAAAACTATCTATGCCAAACACAACTAATGATCTACAGAGACGTTCATCATCTACTGTCCTGTGAAACACGAAGATTAAGGGTAGGAACAGTCACTGACTGTTCATGGGGGCTCTCTGCTGAGGAAGAGATCTATACAGAGGAGCAACAAGTCCATCCTTAATCCACAGGCTGCCAAGGGACAGCAGCAATGGAGCAGCCTTTCAGACATATACACATGAAAACTGGGAGAAAACTGCCAGGCAAGTCACTCACAAGAGACACTCCCCAGCAGCAATCACTAAGCTCTAGAAATAGGTTTAAAACAGCCTCCATTATCTTAATGGCTCACTTCCTGGGAAAAGATTTACTGCTGAGCCTTGTGGCAGTGGAGGCTTGCTGAATTTCTAAAATAGACAACACAACTGGAGTTTCAGCACATCTCAGATGTCAGAGGTGAAGGCCAAAGACAGCGCTAATCAGCCAACAAATACTAACACATGAGACCACCAAGCCATGTGGAACCATCCTGTCTGCTCCAAGACAAAGATCAGTCAGAGCTGAGCCCTGCCCTGAGGCTCATCTAGTCCAAATAGGTAAGACAGAGACAGACAGGGTAAGGAAAGGAGAAAAACAAGCTGAGCACACAGACCAGCAGCAAATGTCATATGGAATGTTAGCTCCATGAGATCTCACTGGCATTATGGTGAGCTACGTAAGAGGGAAAGCAGCAAGGACTACAGGGTAAAGGTACACAGCAGCACTAAGGTAAAACAAACAAGAGAAAGGAACTGGATTAAGAGTAAGGACAAACTGGACAGAACTGGTTGGGACATCTTTGAATGTCCCAGAAGCAGCAGCAGCCCTGGCTGCTTCCACAGCGGGTCCCACCAGCTGCAGTCTCTTGCTGACAGTTCTCTGCATTCCTTTCCTTTTCCAAAGCCACTCATTTGGAGAGGAACAGAGACATCAACAAGATCCCAGTTCCTCAAATCAGGAGATGGTCCTCTTCATAGCTTTGAGTCTGGAGAATGACAGGGCAGTGACCCTGAAAAGTCCTTATTTTAATTTCTTCCCTTCCCACTGAATTCCTTGGCCTGGCTGGTTCCTGGTTAATAAAAAACTATTGACACAAATTTTTCTCCCATGACAACAATTACAGGCTTGGACACAAACTCTGGGACATGCTTCCCACACTAAACGCTGAGGTTGTCCCCTGGCAGTGCAGAGCAGAGAATGGCCTTAAGTAGGTAAAGAGATCTTACATGTGCCAGTGTTTTGGTTCAACTGGTGGTTGCCCTCTTCCTCCTTCTTGGCAGAAACCCCATGATCATTCCAGCCTTCCTTTGAATTCTGAAAGCTCTTAAGAAGATCTGAGCTGGGGATCAACTTCTTCTTAAGGATTCCACCAGAGGAAGCTGAATTAAGAAGCACAGACAAGTCTTGGGCATGAAACTTCAAGCCTCACCTCACCAAAATCCCTGTATCACCCACAGTCTCTGGCATTCACCACTAGCTGACATCATTTCTAGTCCTAACCCTCCTCTCTTGATAACACTGAGGGGCACAAGTCTGAAGAAAACAGGGAGAAATCACCAATCAGAAGACCACAGTATGAGAGAAAGGTGGAGAAGAATGAAAGGTGAGGAAGCATCAACAAGATTTCTCACCATTGAATATTTATGCAAGGCAGAATAAGTGAAATCTTGCTAGCTGTCTTGCAGAAGAGGAGCACACTGTGAAGGCAAAGACCCTCTCCTTGGGGAAGGACAGCTCTACAAATAAAAGCAGAGCCAAAGCAGGTGTAGAGAGCAAAAATCCGAGAAACCAAGGCACTGTCTTGACCACCATATTCCTCACCCCCTCTGTGCACTGCAGTACTAATGCTTGCCCCCTGCCTGACCAGCAAAATGAAGGCAAAGCTTATATCCCTCGTACCGGACTCCTGCTTTGCTGCTGACGGAACAACTAATGGAGTTGGCTTTTTCTCCTTCTGTGATGGGCTCCCTGATCCCACCTGTGAGTGATCAGTAGGCTTCTTAGAGCCAGCCTGGTCTCTGCAAAGAAGAAGGACAAAAGTAGGAAACCACGCCTCTAGCAGACCGGTCCACAAGAAGATCTCTGGACATCCTGGGCTGGGGTCTCCAGCCAGGACGGTCACACCCTTCTAACCAGAGTCCAGCAACTTGAAACATGCTCTCCCTTTCCAGAAATGAAACTCTTTGACTTTTCATTCAAATAGTTGAAAATAGAAGCATTGAAACACAAGAACTCATCCCTCCTTACATGCACACAGACCTTCAGCACCAAACACGGCCTGCAGACACGGACACCCCCCTGCAATTCTCACAGAGACCCACAGACTCGAAGACACTCACTTGATGGCCACAGGCTTCAACCGAGATCTCCAGTCTGCTGGGCTCTCAGACTTGTCTTCACCAGAGTTCACAGTTCCTAAATGAAGACGCATGGACAGATAATATCAGATTCATTAGGAAGATACAAGCCAGATCTGCATCTCAGAAGGAAGATAAGCTATGCACACAGGAGGATGCCACAATGTCTCTGCAGCAAACTAGCACCAATTCAAGAAGTTTAACACGGACAGATTCATATACAATAGGTTGTAAATAACCTTGGTGCTATTTTGCCTCTTTCAACTCAAATGGTCTAAAATCTATGCAGCAACAGAAACACAGTTACAGTGGAAATGAAGACTTTTTTGACAGCAATACAACAAAATCAGCTCAGATCTGAGAGAGCAAAAGATGGAGGAGGAGAGGGAAGACAAAAAAACAACAACCATACAGAGTCACATCAAACTCCACACAGACACTGCACTCAGCCCCCCTCAAAAAACAGGCCATAAGGAAGCAGCTGAGACTCTGAGTGCTCCCAAAACATCATCCCTTGGCCTACTGCTCAGTCACCACAATCAGCTCAAAACAGACAAGGAGGCTTGGAAAGCCCCAGCTGCAGTTGGAAAGTCTATGTAAGCCTCAGAAATGACCATGATCTCAACACGTGATGACAGCTAATACAACTTAAAATACCTGGAGATCACCAGAGAAGAAAGAATTGCCATGCTAGAGGGAGCAATTGCACAGGGACAAATAGAAGTGCGTCAATCCCCAGAACACAGAAAACCCTTATGTGGTAATACAGCAAGGAAGTAGAGGAGCCACTGACAGATTCATTGCAACGGCCCAGGAGAAGGGTACAAATTTGGCTTGCTGTGTCCAGGCAGAGCTGTATGCAAATCATTCTCACCTTTGAGGCCTTTTGATTCTGGCTTGTGCACAGATTCAACAGGTTTGCTGGTAGTCTGACTCCTAGGCAGAGGCTCTGTGATCTTTTCCTGTTTCGGTGCTGTGTAGCCTGCTTTACTGGTCTGTGCTTTCAGAGCTGGACTCTGTGATTGGGAACTGGAAGGAGAAGAGTTGCTACTGCAGAAAAAGAATGATCTAATGAATTTTGAAAGTCTGTTCTATTTGAAAGGGTAGGCCTTTGTTACTGAATGGCGTTTCCAAAGACTCAGATGAGTCATTTTATTTGTCTTTAAATCCTATCCAAAAAAGCAGTCAGGGAAAGGGAAGAAACATGCAGAGACTTTCCCAAGTTATCCCAAGGTCATCTTGGGAATAAAGAAGGAAAGGGAAATAGCACCTACCTACTAGATGCAGAAGAGCCAGTGGAACTGAGTCCTCCTGGCCTGCTTGGAGAGGTGTTTGATCCAGCCAAAGTCTGTATAATATGGTTACGTGCCTGAGCCTTCTCAGCCTTCACTGGAGTGACCTCAGTAGTTCTGCCAGAGGAAGTATTACCAGAGCTGTGAGAAGGGCCATGGCTTTTAGCATCAGAGGTTTTATTGCTGGAGGACCCTAATGACTGAAAAAACTTTTCACGGGCCTGCTGTGTTTTTGTTTTGGAGGTTGTCCAAAGAGGTCCTGATGAGGTACCTTCACGATGATCTGTTTTATTTCCCAGTGGGGTACCTTTGCAGTCATCTGATTTATTTACAGCTGAAGACGACCATGGAGTATTTAGACTTCTGAAGCCAGAGCTTCCAGAGGATGGAACAGATGGCTTAGTTGAATTAGCAAGGCCTTCCTGGCTGGGTTTCTTCAACACCTGCTCCTGTTTCTTGGGTTCTGCTGCGTTCTGGAATGCTCTGGCACTAGTAGGAGCTGGGGTGCTCTCAGGTTTGTTCTGGGTGCTGCTGAGCCCAGAGATCTGGACATTGTCAGGCTGCTGGTGGCTTGTACAGATGAATGTACCGGGCTCAGGCCCAGCTTTGTAGCTTCCAGGAAGAAGCACATTCCAACACTCCCTGCACCTGTGGGTAAGAAAGTCTCAGAACACATCCTTCAGAAGACGAGAAGGTCATTGATACAGCTGAGAGTGCAGGCACAATTTCACTGCCAGCACAGAGAGGGCAAAGTCACCACACTGGCACTGAGCAGGCTCCTGTGTGCATGTTTGTAAGGCACCAAAACAGGAGCTGCTAATTACAAATGGCCTGAAGCAGGAAAGGTGTGGCTGAAAAACAAACTGCGCAGAGTTCCCCTATGCACAGGTCAAGAGGCCCAGGCCGCCTCCACTCTCACAGAAATGTTTTCCAACACTCTGAATGCCTGACATCTCTCCCTCCAGCCCCAAAGGAACAGGACTGCCCCACAGAAACCCACAGGCCTGCGCCCCCACTTTGAAGAGCCATACCTGAAGCAATTCCTGTGATAGAGCTTCCCATCAACCAAGTGACGCTGTACCAGGTGGACGTGGTTCCCACAGATACCACAGCAGCTGCTACGGATATTCCCACTCTCTGTCAGGACACCCTTCTGTGGGAAGCAGCAGTCGTGAGCAGGCAGCACTCACACACACCCGAGAATCTCCCAGATAATCAAGTGTTTGACCGCAGTCAATTGCTGGGACAGGGAAGGGATACAAGCAAAATCCTTGCTCTGGCTAACCCCTATTTTATACCACGTGGAACCAGGGTGTTCAGTTTGCATGCAGGAAACTGAAGTTCAAAGGTCTCTGAATTTAAATGGCTGGAAAACATCTTTACTCTAGTAAGAGAGAAGCTTCCTTTCTTCCACACCAATTTCATCCCTATTTTGCTTTGAAACTGGTTCTAAGAAATTAATCAATGTNTGCCCACGGGCAGCACAACACATTTCTGGCACAGCTACCCTTGCAGGGCTGACTTCCGCAGCCTCCTGCAGACAGGACATGCCGACGCCCTGCAGATTCAGGGGGGTTACTGAAACAGCCGGTAACAAATTCTAACTCATGCTTTTGATTTGTTTTTTCTTTCCCCACAGAAAGCCTTGCTTCTCTCTCACCCCAAGAGGATAAACATATGGCTGCCAGCCAGACTTGCAACACTCTCTCCCTGGAAATACTTTCCAAGCAGACACATCCAAACTTCCTCCAGTTTGTCTCCCCACATGTTGACCTCACACACTGGAGAAGGGCTGGGTACCTCCAAAGCTGCATGCATCTCACCCTCCTTCAATGCATTCATGTCCTCTGATCTCAGATGCTGCTGGTTCCATCAGTACACAAGTTCTGGCTTCAAATCCTCTTTCCTCCTCCAGTACCAAGCGTCTGCATGAGAAATACCTTTGCCCACAACACAGTCCTGCAATTGGTTACACCACAGTTGCTTGTAAAAATCTAATTCTCCTTTCCCTGGGGCTGTCACCTTTGATTTGTAATCATAACCAATAACCAAAAAGGAAGAGACAATTACTGTCTTCAGTTACAAGCCAAAGTCAACAATCCTCCTTCCCTCCCGTTGGCCCTGGACATCACCTCCCTTTTCCTGTCTCCAACACTTGCTCTCCCCCTGACATGTGCTCTCTGGTCCCACGCAGGTGCCACCAGGCTATGTCTGGAACTTGAAAACAGGGACCTGGAAGGACAGACCTGGGAGCATGAGGCAGCCTGTGCCCTGGAAGCAGAGCCCACACAGCAGAGTGTGTCCCTTTCTTAGGAAACGTTCACCATCAGCTTGTTTTAAACCGATCATGACTGCTAACCCGAGGCTACATACTGACTGCTGGAAGGCAGCCCTGCTTCCAACACTGCTTCCTCCTGCCCAGGCAGTGCACAAGGTCAACTCCTTTCCAATAATCCAGTTTTGCTTCACAATCCTTGCAACTTGTTAGCACAAAGCTGAGTGCAGGGCTTTTATCAGCAAGGAAACTCTCACTGACATACAAGTGCTACACCACCAACTCTGCACGTTTGTATGCAGTCCTTCTGTAACTGATGCTGCTTCACCCCTGCTGGCCTCACCTCCAGAAGAGTGCAGGTAGCAGTGCTAAAGCCAGGGCAGAGCCAGCTCACAGCCGTCTATTCATGAGGCAAACACATGATCTGCAGCACAGCAGGGGAACTT
The DNA here is from genome assembly GCA_016647715.1 of Pavo muticus. Lineage (NCBI taxonomy): Eukaryota > Metazoa > Chordata > Aves > Galliformes > Phasianidae > Pavo > Pavo muticus. The sequence continues at coordinate 2,345,736 of JACDJE010000022.1, forward strand.
TTTCCACTACTTGTAACAGCAAGGACCGAGCCAGGTGCTTTATCTACTTCATATAGAAAGTGGAGCATTACATTACAAAGGCAGCACCTACAAATCTCATGCACAGCCCAGGACACCTCCCCTGCTTCCCACATTGGAGGCTGTTATGCTGGATAAGGAAAGAATGAACAGGAAGCAGCAGAGCAGACCCAGAGGTCAGACTCCCCCAAGAAGCACATAAAGACAGGGCACATCCCAGCTTTAAATCATATACTCTTATCCTGTGCAAAAGCAAAGGGACTTGCAGAGGTTTTTCTCCAAGCAGTGATCCTGCCACCAGACTTCCCTTGCCTGTGATAATGGATGAAAACAACTACAAGACAAAAAGCTTCATGGAAACAATAGATACAATCACTCTGTTTTGTGCCAGGCAAGAAAATCGGCTTTCTTAAGAGCCAGCTGAAGGAAGTATTGGAGCTCTCTGCCTCACTGCCGGTTCCGCTGCCAATGAAGCCTCCACAGCATGAACATCCTGAGCACAGGAAAACACCTGCAAGACAGCAAGGAGCAGCAGCTTGCCCGGCCATGCAGAGGTGTAACACAGCACTAAGGGAGGAGGGGACGGCAGGACTGGGAGCTGAGCACACAGCTAGGGGCTGGAAACACAATGCCACAGCAGGTGCTGGCTCTGCTCTGCATCAGCGCATCAACATGCAGATGTGGGACAGGCCTGAAGGAGATCCGTGCCAGCTCAGTGATAGCAGTGACCTATTTATTGCCAGTCTGTGGCTCTCACACCTTGCTGAACGCTGTGTGCAATAGGATTGTTTGTTCAGCCTCCCAGTTGTGTGGAATGGAATAGAGACCTAAAAACCTGAATCTCTGATGGTGAACATCTGAAATCCCCTCCCGTTCCCCAAGGAGAGTGCAAACCACCAGATCCCTTGGTCATTTCAAAAACTTTGTGCCCTCGCAGCTTCTCTGCTTCCCCGGCTATTTGAGTGAACAGTCTGCATACAGCATTTTGTCCAGAAGCTGATCTTGCTGGTGCATCCCCTATCTTGGAATATCAAAGCTCTCCAGACCAACGTAATCCTAAGAAAGCAAAGCTAATACAAATGGAGAAGTGGGAGTTCTCCACTGAGGAAACACAGGCAACTGAATTAATTGGAAGAGGTGAGAAACATAAACCTGACCCAGGAGAGTGCCTCCACTGCTGGAAACAAATCAGAGCAGAGTTCACCAGCAAAGGAACAGACGTTACGTCTTCAGCTCTCCAGAAAGCCTGACTCTTAGCAAAAAGTGGCCAAGCATTTCCTGCGCCCAAAAATCTCTGCGACCACCCACTGCTGCGCAGAGCCAGTGCTCACAAAGCATGCCACAGTCCTCTGCAAGCACGTGTGCTTCCTCTGCGCTGACGCTGCACTCGCTCAGAGCCTTCACCTTGGAGCAGACTGAGAAGGGAAAGTCCAGAGGCTATCAACTCCCTGACCATACTGGCAGCTCGCAGCCTCATCCTGCCCGGCTGAGCTGACAGTGGCCCAGAAAATGCTGCTGGAGGAACGGGTGCACACAGCTGCTCTGTTCTGGCCACCAAACGTGCATGCCCAAGCGCACAGCTGTCAAGGGGGATTTCACAACCATCCCATTCCCAGAACGCTGCGCTAAACACTGCCAGCACTCTGGGAACGAGCAGGATCCAGGAAGAAGAGAAGGAGCTTAATCAAAACCTTTACTCGACATCTGGTGTCAATAACAGTGAGTGTAGGCAGCTCCCTTGCTGCTTTTAACACACTTATCGGATGGGGAGCAGAGAAACCTCCAGCCAGAGCTGGCTCAGCCAGTGACATCGCACCCAGCAGCTGCAGAGCAGGGCTGTGAGGCTGCGCACCCTCTGAACAGAGGGACTTCAGTGCTCTGCCACCATCCCAGAAAATGGGCTCGCACCCACGGCTGGTACCACGCACACTTCAGCTGGGATGAAAAAGAAACAGATTTCCATGGTAATTCAGCATGTGCCTCCACTCCCCCAGAGCTCAGTCTGTCTGCGCATCCCCGGGTGAGTGGGAAGTGAATTGGAAATGGGTTTCTAATTTTACACAGCCTATCCTGCTCACTGATAACATACAGAACTGGCTAAGTCTGACAGGAGTTATCATGTTGTCCGTATGTTTCCTGGCAAGAAAACAAGAACAGGGAAGAGCCCTGCACCAACCTGCCCTCTGACCCATAGAACCCACAAGAGAAGCACATGATTATTACCACACTTTGTAATTGCTTCAAGTTTTCCTGTGAATTTCTCAGGCTCTTTCAAGGAGAAATCACCTCTCCATATCATGTACTCCTCAGCTCAAGAATGTAAACCAAGATGGAAAACACACTGTTACAAAACTCTGCTGCCGTGACTGCATCGTGTCCTGCAAGCCATTTGTATACAAGAGCTGAAGCAAACACACCGCCTCTCCAAACACCAGTTACTCAATTCTGGTTTTGTTTTCAGTATGATGTGTTTAATCCTCAACTTTTCTAGGAGCAAGAGGAGGAGCTCAGGATAAACCACTTTGAGCCCCCAGGAAGCAAAAATCACAGCCACACACACACACCTAGCTGCCAAACTGCCAAAAGGGCTTTTGTATATTCACAGGGAAGCTGCACAGATACTCAGCCCTGGGAGCTGAGGCACACGTGACAGCCTGAAATGACGACTATTTGAAAGTATAATTTACTTTCAGCAGGACTTTGTCCAGCCAAGGGTATACCTGGTGATTTCCTACATTGCACCACTGACACTGAGGGGGGAAGTCATACTGAAAGCTTCTCTTACTTTCACCTCCAGGCAGCCTCGCTGAGCTGGCCCAAGTTAAAAAGGGTTTCTGCAAAGTCCTTCAGGATTTCCAGCATGAGAGGAGCTCAGCAGGAACAGAGATGCTGCAGGGATCCTTTCCCCTCTCCAGCACAGAAACATTACTTTAGATACATCTATCTACAACCTCAGCGCACACTTCTAAGACTGTAACAGCCCACTAAAGGGGTCAGCTTGATGATTCCAGCTCCCGAGCTGCTGAGCCCTGCTCACACCCACGCTTCAGATGGGCTGGCAGCAGAGCTGGCCAGGAAGCGGCCCCAGGCCCTCCATGAGCACCTCCCGTCACATCGGCCTTTCTGCTCTGATATTTCATACCTTTGAGACTGTGAATGAATGGAAGGAAGGGAAATATTTGGAACCACGTGGATGTGACAACATGTCAGGAAGCCACACACAGCAACACTATGGTGACAGCCCAAGCATGGGCAGGGAGGGAAAGGAGAGCGGGNAAAAAAAAGTAAAACAAAAAAAAACCCCACAAACAACTTCTGTTAGAAATCCCCACCACCATCCCCATGGTCTACTGGCTAGAAACAACACAGCCATGTCCTAAGACACCCATCTCCTATTCACCACTAGATGATTCACAGCTGGCTGATGTCTTCCCAATGATTCCCATCTGAATATGTGCAGTATCCAGACCTCTGGATTAAATCCTCCATAATGAGCAAAAAGTTTAGAGACTGAGTACTGACAACTAGCTGCCTTGAAACAGCATAATACTCCCACGTTCATCACACAGATTAAAGACAGAAAGAATAACTCAAAATCTTACTGTGGTGACTGGGAAGGCTTCTTTTGGCTTCGCTTTGGCTGGTGGGTGTGCAGGAGGCAGTTTTGGAGATGCTGGCTTAGGAGGCTCTGGAACAGCTTTCTTCCCAGCAGGCTGCTCCTGACGTTCAGAGGAAGAACGCTTGATTCCAGCCATGCCTCCAACTGGAAGAAAGGAAAGACGGAAGATTTTAAAGGAACATAAAGAAAACCTATGAACTTAGGAGTTATCTACAATAGAAGAAGAGCCAGAGGTGCCTGATGGATAACCTGCAAATGCCATACAAGGAGACATAGGCTTTCTTCGTAAGCAGTTCTGCAGTGGAACAAGAGACAAGAGGCAAAAGGTGAGCTTTATCAACACATGCAGGAATAATTTGGCAGATTAAACTGCTACTTTTTTTTCCTTCTGAAATTCCATAGACAATATAAAACACTGTCCTCTGACAGTGTGAACAAGACCTGTTTGTTCCCATGTTTGTACCTGGCTCACAGTTTGGTTGCATTTAATCATCACCAAAGCGGGCCCTGCTGTTACACATCACAACTAAAGCAGCAAGGTACAAAGGGTTTATTTCATTCAAGTCACTGCACTCCAGGCTTCCCGCACAACTTCAACCCTCACTGCTGTGGGTGTCCAGCCCACGTCCCAGCTGGGGCACTCACTGAACAGACAGACTTGTCAAACACAGAAGTGACCTCTAAATATGGCTAATTCTGCAACAACAGAGACTTGGATGTGCCATGGCCATGCTGATGCAGAAACCAACATGACTTGCCACAAAAAGCCTGCAAATGCCCAATCCTTTCTTCACTGCAGATTAAAGACAATCCCTCTAAATTCACAACAAGCTGAGAAAAGAGAATCAGCAATACACTTCAGTCGTGAGCCCAGCACGAATTCCCCATGCCCTGGGAAATGCAGGTAGACTTCCCAGGGAAGTCAGGTTTCGTGCACAGCTCTGGCAGACAAGACCCTCATCTGTCTCACTGAGATGCTATTTTTGTGCCACTTCCAATTCTGAATGTCACTGCATTCCTTGTGGGAACTCAGCAGTTATCTGAGCCATAGCTTTGCTTTAAGAGCAACCAACTAAATGACCACCCAACTGAAAAGAGATTATACCCTTCTCAGTGAATACAAGGGGAATCTGGGCAGGCTGTAGGGAGCAGACAGGAAGCCCAGTTCCCAGCAGACTTCTCTCAGCTATCCAAATCAGAACCCAGGGCTCTTGTAACATAGAGCCAGATTGGACTGGTGACACCATAACCAGTAACATGTTAGACTCAGTTTGTGCTCTCACTGCCTGCTTGTTCCACACATACTGAGCTCCCAAAGCCTGGCACAAAGATGGGTGGCTTCAGCTCAACTCTTCTGTAAGTGTCTGGCCTCAGTAAAATATTGGCTGCTCACCCTTTCTGACCTGCATCTTGCTTATTTCATGGTCCTGCCTGAACCCATCCGGAGGGCAAAGCTATAGTATTAGGAGCCCGCTTAGTGTCAGAGGGCACATTCCTGGCTGGGCTCATTTTCAGACACACACATTCACCCCAGCAACAGAAATGCAACCAGAGCAGTTTGTGAGACACCAGAGAGTATAAAAATGTGCTGTGCTTGACGACGTGGTAGGCAAGATGCTGGGAGGGAGGGAGTAAAGACCCCAAACTGACCCAGATTCCCACAAATTGGCACAAACACGATGGAATTTGTTTCAGCACGATTTCAAAACATGAAATAAAAAATGAAGGGGGGAAGGGAAGAGGTTGTGGTGGGAAAGAGAAAGCCTGCTTAATTGTATGAAAACATGGAGGAGAGAGAAGAGCTTACATACAAAAGACAGCTCTCAAGAGAGAATTATGCTTTCTTTCTAAGATGTAGGATGTTTTCAGTATTTCTCTCCTCCATCTAGATTCACTTTAACCAGTTAGGTCATTCATGCTCATATATTAAGCTCATGCTTAAAGCCAATTATAAGCCAAGCCTACAATAGCGGTCCTGTGAGCCCAGATAAACTCTCCAGTACACGGATACAATGACTTGGCGGCTCTGTGGCCTGCTTTATGCTTGAAAGAATTGCTACCACAATTATGCCAGTTGAGGGAATCGTTTTTTTCTGCCTCCTATACCAGTCTGCTCTGCTGTACAGTCTCCACTGTGGATGCTGTTTTGTTGCCAGAGACTCACAGACAGGCTCAGCATTGTTAGACTCCATGTTCTTTCCAGTGTGGCAAGGACTAAAGCAGTGATGGAGCCGCTCAAGAAAGGAAAGTTGTGGTGTAGATCATGGAGTTGAACTTTCTGTGCTCCTATCTGGCTGTACCATATGAAATTTTAGATCATATTTTAAATTTTAAAGCACGAGTTTTGAAGATGAAGCACAGCTCTGTGCCCTTCCAAAAGCATTGTGCTACTCCAACGAGTAAAGAGGTCAGATCCCCCCACTGAAACAGTTCTGGTACCAAAATACGTCTGACCGGTCTGTTTTGCCTTTCTAAGTTTGTTAGGAGGCAAAGAAAAGCACAAAATTAATCCCCAGTCCTGCCCACCCCTACATGGTATATGGTACTTACTAGGAGAACGTCCATGGAAGTAGTTATAATACTGGGAAACGTAGGTAATGATGCTCAGCCTGTCTGGTACCCTCAGAGCAACCATATCCTCTGCATCCAGCAAGGCTGGGATCCCCAGCTGCTCTGATGCCACTTGAAATGCCTAGGGAAGGAAGAAAACAAAGAAGTGGGGGGTCTTGTCCAGCCCAGGCAGCAGAGCTGCTCTGCATCGAGAGAATGGCAGACAGCCTCATTCAAATAATAACTCTACTGGGGAACAGCTGCACCAGTTTAACTCCTACATTGTACGGCCGTTACAGGAACCAACAGAGTCGTGGCTTCCAGCCACAGCGTTGAGAAATTCAGGCAGGGAGCCAAAAATCTGGCCTGGCAAGCTGGCCGTAGCTCACTACACAGGAACTCACCTGGGCTTCCCCTGCTCTTCCTCCAGCCTGCTTCTGTCTGGATGTGCACAGCTGCAGCGAGCGAGGCCTGGCAGAAGGGGCTGTGTCAGTCCGGGCTGGCAGGCATGCAGCCAGGCTTCCAGCCCAACCTGGGGTGCTCTCCAATTAACGGTGAGCTGGTAGGTGTTTGCAGGCAGCTTTCTATCTCTGAGCGCTGCGCAAATGTTAACGCTTCCTGCTAGCACATGCTTTTCCCCATCTGAAAATAGGGAAATCTGCTTTTGGGAAGGAAACCATCTCTCCCAGACCAGAGAGTGGGAAGAGAAGAATAAAGAATTCCTGATACCTAGCTCGCTCCCAGCTTAACCATTTCCATGCTGACATAGCAAGTACTGGGGGCAAATACTCTTCTTTGTGGTCTGAAACTGCAGGATCAAAGTCAGACTAAGGACAGAAAAGCTATTTTGTTTTGCCACTGAATGATAGCCTTTACTAGAGGACACACACACACACACACACACACACACAGGGCAACACCCCTAAAGCAAGGGTGCCTTTGCCTAATTCACCATAGGGCTTTTGTCAGAGACCTTCTCCAGCCCTCTTCCTTCCTGACTTATGAGAGAAAATCCTTTCCCTCCCCCTTCAGAGCACTCCTTTTGAAATGCCAACAGAGCAAAGGGAAACAGCACCTGCAGGAGCAGAGGCACGGAGAAGGCGACTTCTGAAACCCACAGTGAAACAGTTAAAGCGAGACTTGAACATATTAAACCCCTCCGCATCTGACCTCTGGCACAGACACACAACAGGGTTGGTGCACACGCCAACAACTCCCGCTTAGAAGAAACAAACAGCCACTATTATTTAGCAAGATAATTACCATTTTTTTCCATTGGGTATCCCAGTAAAAATGTAACCAGGCTGACATTAAGCACGCTTTCAGCCAGTCACCTCCGGCTGCATCATCCCGGCTGCCAGCCCAGCCTGGCACTTGCTTGCCTTGTAACCTGGTACTTAATATATTCCTTGGAACACTCCCTATCACGCTGGCTGCCCGACAGCTCTGAGCAGTGGGGTTTTCCAGTTCCTGGGAACTGCTCTTGCCTGGAGATCTAACACGCCTGCCACCCAGCACAGCCCAGTTGCTTTGCTCAACCTCCTGTACCAGGCTGGCCTCTAAAGAAGCAACAACATTTTTCACTTGAGGCCATCTGAGCAGGTCAGCCACAGCTTTCCTCTGCTGTATGCACTATACCATGCCACCGTCCATCAGCACTGAAGAAACTGGATGCCAAGCCTCTAGAAACCTTTCTCACATTTATGTATGAGAAAAAAGCCACCAACAGTAATTTCTTTTTCTTTATTTTTTGTCTGTTTGGTTTTTGTTTGGCACTTGAGGAGTGACACATTCCTTCTTGGCAAAATGACCTCATAGGACAAGTTGCAGCCTGGGCCAGATATTTTTTTTGTTGAGTAATAGGGCCCCTGAAACGAAGATACCGAACAGAGTGGCATGAAGGAGGCTCTGAACAATAGCAGAGGAAAAGTGCTGGGAGAAATCAGACCGCTCACATCCAAGGGAGACCAGCCCAGGAACCCAGTGCTGTGGGGAGGTGGAGGGGAAATCTCACACAGGTGCCAGGCCAGCAGGAGTCCAGCAGTGAAAGGGTAACACAAACAAGTCATCCTCCAGCAGAATAAGGGAGAGAAAGCAAAATAAAGGGCATAAAGCAAGGAATGGAGGAAAGAAAGGGAAAGAAACACAGTCTGACTTAAGAGTTTAGCAACTGCTTTTTATGAGAGGCACAAAGGAGCTTTTCATTAGGAAAAGCAGCGGAGGTCGGTTGTACAGCTCATTTCCCAGAGAAAAACAAAGTCACCAGCAGAACAGACACCAACAGCCAGGCGTGGGGAAGGAGCAGCACTTGGGGCTCACAGCACTCAGTGCAGGACAAAGAGGCCCTCATGCCTCCCAAATATCAAAACAATGGCAAAAGCAGTCTGAACCTCACCTAGAGGAGAAAAATGTGCAGGATTGAACCCCAGAGTCTGAACACGACTGCTGAACCTGACCAGGGCTTAAAGGAAGCTGAAGTAAAGGAGTGCACGGAGGTGCACAATGCACACAGGATCACCGCTTTTAGCTCTCCTGGAATCAAAGACCACCTCAGACAGCTCTCTGTGTCAGAAGATATCATTGCTCCAGTCCAGACAGGAGGAAGCTGCAGCAGTTCCTTTTGCTGCCCGAGCTCTGGCCAAGCAGCCACGAAGCTGTGTGGAGCGATGCCAAGAGAAGTGTTTTAATCTGCTGTTTCTATCCTTGCGAGGGGGGGGGGAGAGAGAGAGAGAAAATCCTTTTGTGGAGCACAAAGCCTGTGTTTGAATGCAGTGCATGAGTGGGTTGGCCTGTCCAGCTTTCTTTGCGAAGAGAACAAGGGAAACTGAAAACCCATCCTGGAGTGATGTGGGAAAATGAGAAGTTGGGACTTCTACACTTTCCAGGAGCAATTTCCTGCGCTAGAAGCAAGAAGTGGGGGAACCCCTTACCTTCCTTTCTTGCACCTCTCCTGCTCTATCCCTCAGCACATACACAACATGTCCACATCTACGTTCTGACCTCCACCATCTGCAGCCAACTCCAGCCAGGCAGAGGCATGGAAGAAACCAAGCTGACTGCCTGGGGCCAGCTGTCTACTCCTTCTCCTTGTCAACAGTAATTCTTTCAACACCATTTCCCCAAATCCTTAGTTATCAAACTACCTCCCCCTCCTTTGCTATTCCCACTACTGAGGTCTGGTCAGGTTAGGGTATGAGAACGTCAACCATTCTACCAACAGTAAAGCATTAAAGGTCACTTACCAACTTGTTGTTCTCGTACACATTTTCTTTACTAAGGGAATTGAAGTTTCTGAAACAAAGAAAGAAAAATCTCAGGCTGGTGACATAGAGCAAGCTGCTTCAATTCCAGCTTCTCAAAACTCTCTGAGCCCCACTCATGTGCCCCTTCCCCCACTCTTCCTTTCCAAAGATGCAGCAGAGGGAGCAGTGTGGCAGATCCCCATCTGAGCCTGCAGAAGGCCACAGATCTGCTGCACCTCCTGGGGCAGGGGTGGGCAGGAGACCCAGAGGCACAGCCATATGCCCACGGGCAGCACAACACATTTCTGGCACAGCTACCCTTGCAGGGCTGACTTCCGCAGCCTCCTGCAGACAGGACATGCCGACGCCCTGCAGATTCAGGGGGGTTACTGAAACAGCCGGTAACAAATTCTAACTCATGCTTTTGATTTGTTTTTTCTTTCCCCACAGAAAGCCTTGCTTCTCTCTCACCCCAAGAGGATAAACATATGGCTGCCAGCCAGACTTGCAACACTCTCTCCCTGGAAATACTTTCCAAGCAGACACATCCAAACTTCCTCCAGTTTGTCTCCCCACATGTTGACCTCACACACTGGAGAAGGGCTGGGTACCTCCAAAGCTGCATGCATCTCACCCTCCTTCAATGCATTCATGTCCTCTGATCTCAGATGCTGCTGGTTCCATCAGTACACAAGTTCTGGCTTCAAATCCTCTTTCCTCCTCCAGTACCAAGCGTCTGCATGAGAAATACCTTTGCCCACAACACAGTCCTGCAATTGGTTACACCACAGTTGCTTGTAAAAATCTAATTCTCCTTTCCCTGGGGCTGTCACCTTTGATTTGTAATCATAACCAATAACCAAAAAGGAAGAGACAATTACTGTCTTCAGTTACAAGCCAAAGTCAACAATCCTCCTTCCCTCCCGTTGGCCCTGGACATCACCTCCCTTTTCCTGTCTCCAACACTTGCTCTCCCCCTGACATGTGCTCTCTGGTCCCACGCAGGTGCCACCAGGCTATGTCTGGAACTTGAAAACAGGGACCTGGAAGGACAGACCTGGGAGCATGAGGCAGCCTGTGCCCTGGAAGCAGAGCCCACACAGCAGAGTGTGTCCCTTTCTTAGGAAACGTTCACCATCAGCTTGTTTTAAACCGATCATGACTGCTAACCCGAGGCTACATACTGACTGCTGGAAGGCAGCCCTGCTTCCAACACTGCTTCCTCCTGCCCAGGCAGTGCACAAGGTCAACTCCTTTCCAATAATCCAGTTTTGCTTCACAATCCTTGCAACTTGTTAGCACAAAGCTGAGTGCAGGGCTTTTATCAGCAAGGAAACTCTCACTGACATACAAGTGCTACACCACCAACTCTGCACGTTTGTATGCAGTCCTTCTGTAACTGATGCTGCTTCACCCCTGCTGGCCTCACCTCCAGAAGAGTGCAGGTAGCAGTGCTAAAGCCAGGGCAGAGCCAGCTCACAGCCGTCTATTCATGAGGCAAACACATGATCTGCAGCACAGCAGGGGAACTTTTTCCACTACTTGTAACAGCAAGGACCGAGCCAGGTGCTTTATCTACTTCATATAGAAAGTGGAGCATTACATTACAAAGGCAGCACCTACAAATCTCATGCACAGCCCAGGACACCTCCCCTGCTTCCCACATTGGAGGCTGTTATGCTGGATAAGGAAAGAATGAACAGGAAGCAGCAGAGCAGACCCAGAGGTCAGACTCCCCCAAGAAACACATAAAGACAGGGCACATCCCAGCTTTAAATCATATACTCTTATCCTGTGCAAAAGCAAAGGGACTTGCAGAGGTTTTTCTCCAAGCAGTGATCCTGCCACCAGACTTCTCTTGCCCGTGATAATGGATGAAAACAACTACAAGACAAAAAGCTTTATGGAAACAATAGATACAATCACTCTGTTTTGTGCCAGGCAAGAAAATCGGCTTTCTTAAGAGCCAGCTGAAGGAAGTATTGGAGCTCTCTGCCTCACTGCCGGTTCCGCTGCCAACGAAGCCTCCACAGCATGAACGTCCTGAGCACAGGAAAACACCTGCAAGACAGCAAGGAGCTGCAGCTTGCCCGGCCATGCAGCAGTGTAACACAGCACTAAGGGAGGAGGGGACGGCAGGACTGGGAGCTGAGCACACAGCTAGGGGCTGGAAACACAATGCCACAGCAGGTGCTGGCTCTGCTCTGCATCAGCGCATCAACATGCAGATGTGGGACAGGCCTGAAGGAGATCCGTGCCAGCTCAGTGATAGCAGTGACCTATTTATTGCCAGTCTGTGGCTCTCACACCTTGCTGAACGCTGTGTGCAATAGGATTGTTTGTTCAGCCTCCCAGTTGTGTGGAATGGAATAGAGACCTAAAAACCTGAATCTCTGATGGTGAACATCTGAAATCCCCTCCCGTTCCCCAAGGAGAGTGCAAACCACCAGATCCCTTGGTCATTTCAAAAACTTTGTGCCCTCGCAGCTTCTCTGCTTCCCCGGCTATTTGAGTGAACAGTCTGCATACAGCATTTTGTCCAGAAGCTGATCTTGCTGGTGCATCCCCTATCTTGGAATATCAAAGCTCTCCAGACCAACGTAATCCTAAGAAAGCAAAGCTAATACAAATGGAGAAGTGGGAGTTCTCCACTGAGGAAACACAGGCAACTGAATTAATTGGAAGAGGTGAGAAACATAAACCTGACCCAGGAGAGTGCCTCCACTGCTGGAAACAAATCAGAGCAGAGTTCACCAGCAAAGGAACAGACGTTACGTCTTCAGCTCTCCAGAAAGCCTGACTCTTAGCAAAAAGTGGCCAAGCATTTCCTGCGCCCAAAAATCTCTGCGACCACCCACTGCTGCGCAGAGCCAGTGCTCACAAAGCATGCCACAGTCCTCTGCAAGCACGTGTGCTTCCTCTGCGCTGACGCTGCACTCGCTCAGAGCCTTCACCTTGGAGCAGACTGAGAAGGGAAAGTCCAGAGGCTATCAACTCCCTGACCATACTGGCAGCTCGCAGCCTCATCCTGCCCGGCTGAGCTGACAGTGGCCCAGAAAATGCTGCTGGAGGAACGGGTGCACACAGCTGCTCTGTTCTGGCCACCAAACGTGCATGCCCAAGCGCACAGCTGTCAAGGGGGATTTCACAACCATCCCATTCCCAGAACGCTGCGCTAAACACTGCCAGCACTCTGGGAACGAGCAGGATCCAGGATGAAGAGAAGGAGCTTAATCAAAACCTTTACTCGACATCTGGTGTCAATAACAGTGAGTGTAGGCGGCTCCCTTGCTGCTTTTAACTCACTTATCGGATGGGGAGCAGAGAAACCTCCAGCCAGAGCTGGCTCAGCCAGTGGCATCGCACCCAGCAGCTGCAGAGCAGGGCTGTGAGGCTGCGCACCCTCTGACCAGAGGGACTTCAGTGCTCTGCCACCATCCCAGAAAATGGGCTCGCACCCACGGCTGGTACCACGCACACTTCAGCTGGGATGAAAGAGAAACAGATTTCCATGGTAATTCAGCATGTGCCTCCACTCCCCCAGAGCTCAGTCTGTCTGCGCATCCCCGGGTGAGTGGGAAGTGAATTGGAAATGGGTTTCTAATTTTACACAGCCTATCCTGCTCACTGATAACATACAGAACTGGCTAAGTCTGACAGGAGTTATCATGTTGTCCGTATGTTTCCTGGCAAGAAAACAAGAACAGGGAAGAGCCCTGCACCAACCTGCCCTCTGACCCATAGAACCCACAAGAGAAGCACATGATTATTACCACACTTTGTAATTGCTTCAAGTTTTCCTGTGAATTTCTCAGGCTCTTTCAAGGAGAAATCACCTCTCCATATCATGTACTCCTCAGCTCAAGAATGTAAACCAAGATGGAAAACACACTGTTACAAAACTCTGCTGCCGTGACTGCATCGTGTCCTGCAAGCCATTTGTATACAAGAGCTGTAGCAAACACACCGCCTCTCCAAACACCAGTTACTCAATTCTGGTTTTGTTTTCAGTATGATGTGTTTAATCCTCAACTTTTCTAGGAGCAAGAGGAGGAGCTCAGGATAAACCACTTTGAGCCCCCAGGAAGCAAAAATCACAGCCACACACACACACCTCGCTGCCAAACTGCCAAAAGGGCTTTTGTATATTCACAGGGAAGCTGCACAGATACTCAGCCCTGGGAGCTGAGGCACACGTGACAGCCTGAAATGACGACTATTTGAAAGTATAATTTACTTTCAGCAGGACTTTGTCCAGCCAAGGGTATACCTGGTGATTTCCTACATTGCACCACTGACACTGAGGGGGGAAGTCATACTGAAAGCTTCTCTTACTTTCACCTCCAGGCAGCCTCGCTGAGCTGGCCCAAGTTAAAAAGGGTTTCTGCAAAGTCCTTCAGGATTTCCAGCATGAGAGGAGCTCAGCAGGAACAGAGATGCTGCAGGGATCCTTTCCCCTCTCCAGCACAGAAACATTACTTTAGATACATCTATCTACAACCTCAGCGCACACTTCTAAGACTGTAACAGCCCACTAAAGGGGTCAGCTTGATGATTCCAGCTCCCGAGCTGCTGAGCCCTGCTCACACCCACGCTTCGGATGGGCTGGCAGCAGAGCTGGCCAGGAAGCGGCCCCAGGCCCTCCATGAGCACCTCCCGTCACATCGGCCTTTCTGCTCTGATATTTCATACCTTTGAGACTGTGAATGAATGGAAGGAAGGGAAATATTTGGAACCACGTGGATGTGACAACATGTCAGGAAGCCACACACAGCAACACTATGGTGACAGCCCAAGCATGGGCAGGGAGGGAAAGGAGAGCGGGTGTGCAGAAGTTCCTGCAGCCTGCTGTTCTCATGGCTGCTCCGGCCCCTTCCAAGTTTCAAAGCTATAGAGAAGAGTGAGTGCCGAACGACAGCTTCTCCTTGGGCTTCCACCAGCAGCGAGACACCAATGAAAGATCTCTACACATAAAGAGGTGTAAGGCTGCACTGGGAGACCAAGAAAAGGCAGAATTCAAGAAACAACCGGAAAACTCCAGTACAGAACACACACCCCAGTCCTCCCCCAGTCAGCCACGTCTCCCTGGGAATGACCTAATGCTTAAACCAATACACCTGGGCTGTGCTGCTCCGTTGCCTGTTCCCTCCTCAACCCCCCGCCTCAAAGTGCAACGAGCCCAGAAGTTCTTTAAAAAAAGACAAAACCTAGGACGCTTCCTAGTTGTTTTTCCGTTTCCTTTAACAATTCTCATACCCAGGCGTTACGTTTGGGGCAAAGGCAGGTCAAAAACTACAGGACGCCAGCAAAGAAAGCAGCAAAGGCTGGCAGCGCTTCGCCTCCCACGGACAGAACCGTGGCTGGGAAAACACGCCGTGCACGGGAACGCAGCGACAGCGCTGCGCTGCGCGGAGGGCCCTCGCCCCGTGCGCGGGATGGGAGGACGCACCGCCCCGCTGGGTACCCGCTTGGCCAGGACTCAACAAACACAGACAGCGAAGAACGAAACCCCAAAGAGGTGCCTGAAGATGCTGTACAACAGAAAGGACGTTTTTAAAAGGTTTATCTTACAGCCACAGCTCCCTGCAGGAGGAGGAAAAGAGGGAAAGCAGCTCGCTGCTCACAGACTCTCAGCGTCGGTGCTAACGGAGCTCCGGGCGCGAGGAGCGGCTGAGCGCAGCATCTGCTGAGGGAACGGGAGGGCTGACGCTGCGAGCGCCGTGCGGTGCCGGTACTCACATGAGGTCGGGGCGGTGGCGATGCAGGATGGCGCAGAAGGCCAGCCCGTCGCGGAACGAGGTGGTCATGTTGGTGATGCTGACATCGCGGTAGCCCTCGCACTGCTGCTTGCACCATAGCTGCAGGTTCTGGATGGCAGCCATAGCGCAGCCCCGGGCCGTGCCGCCTGCGGGAGCCGCGGGCGTGTGGCGGACGGCGGGAGAAGGAGGCGGGGAAAGGGGCGGGAGGCGGCGGTCCCTCACGGCCGCCCTCAGCTGGGCCCGCCTCAGCGGCCGTGCGGGGCAGACGGAGGAGGGTAGCTCCGTCATGCACGCAGCGTGCTGCTCTCGTGTTGGGGCCGAGCAGACGGGCGCTGCTCCAGGTCGCCCGCCGGGCCCCGGTTTGCCCACGGCCGCGCTGTGTGGAGCGAACACGGCCAGATGGGCGCAGAGGGACCCTCTGTATGAAATCAGTGTGCGGACATAGCGGGCGCTGGAGCTGCCTCTGCCGCTCACCGCTGCGCCGAGCCCAGGAGCACCCCGGCCCTAGGATGGTTCAAACTAAAAGAGGGCAGGTGTAGCGGGATATAAGGAAAAAGTCTTTTACACTAACAGTGGTGAGGCAGTGGCACAGGGTGCATAGAGCAGTGGCAGTGCCCCGTTCCTTCACACACCCAAGCTCAGGGGACAGATGTGAGCACTGATGGAGCTGAGGTGTCCCTGCTCAGTGCACGCATTGGGACCAGGTGGCCCTGAAGGGTCCATCCCTTCCAGCTCAGAGCATTCCTTGAAAGACCAAAACACAACAAGTGCAAGGAAAGCCTATGATGACCTCAGTGTGGCTGAATTGAGGCTGTGGAGAGGCAGGAGTGGGGTAACTTGGTGAGGAGCCAGAAACGAGCCTGCCAGCTCTGGACCTGCCCAGGTGGCACAGCTGGGGAGAGCACCGCCACAGTGAATTTATACCATCACCCACATCCAAATAATAGCTCACCAGATAGACTCGCACATGGCTGCGGAAGAGACAAGGTAACGCTTTAGGAGCTGCCTATAAATCAGGTAAAAATAATTAATAATACATATAATATAATATATTAATGGTATTTCTATGACATGATATGGATAATATACATTAATATATAAATACCTCACAAATAATTCAGTGTGTTTCCATTTCATCAACAATCACTGGCCAATGTATTTACTTTATGGTAAGGATTATACATTTCATTATAAATGGCTTGCTGGGCATGTCAGCAACTTTTACATCTCCATTCACTTTATTATTAATGGTTTCCTGAACAGTAACAGCATAATAATGCACACAATGCAGCATGAATATTTGATGTGGCATCTATAGTCTCCCATTTATCATTTATAACAGGCTACAAAAACATTATAAAACATTTATTACAAATTTATAGATCACTTTATACTAAAACAAAGTTGTGTTATAAATACATTATTAATCCTTTATGCCATTTATAGGAATCCCTTGTAATAAGGCCTTAGCATATGTTGCCGCACAACTGCAACAATAACAGAACAGTGAGGCAAGTAGGAAATACGGCACAGTAAGCCTGCTCTCGAGTACTGTGTATATTCTGGGAGGGATGGGATAAACATCTGCACTCAAACTTAATCAGACTACCAAGGGACCAATCTAAAGAAAAGCTGGGTTCACTCAAAATAGTTTCTTTTTCTTCTTCCCCCTCAAAAAAGAGGCTTGCTTTCTTGCAACTTGGAAACTGCTGTGCTGGAACACTGAAAGCTGAGCTGTCCTGGTTTGTTTCCAAACCACCTTTTCATTAGGTTGATGAAACTTCATGAAAAGCAAACTGGCTAACGATGGGCAGATGGGTCCTTCCTATCCTCTGTCATCAGGTCACTTAGCGAAGGGGCCTTGTGAGAAATAAAAAGGAGGTGATGGGTTCAGGAAATGCATTTGGGGGGTTTCTCTTGTTTAAAGTCCCAAATACTGTTTTGTTTAGCAGTATGCGTCCCCCTGCTGTGCTTGCAATCTAAATAGAGCAGCACTGGGAAATGAGGAGACAAAATTGATGTTTGGAAATGGAGTTGTTGCCAATCAGTGGTGGAAATCAGCTTCTGAGCCTAGCTTTGACACAGCTGTAGTTGCCCCTTTCAGATTTAATGGCCCAGATGGGGCACAGCACAGGGAATGATATCTGGTTTTTTTTAAATATATTTGTTTAACATGACAATCTGTCTTCTAACAAACCCAGCTTAATGAGTCGATGTGGTCAGTGCCTTCTCATTACCTTGCACTTTGGGAAGGGGCAGCTGGGGCTGGGTAGCAGGGGACACAGATCCACGGAGCGGAAAGCCAGGCTGGACTATGAGAGCAGCTGCTATTTTCTGTATGTCACAGGCCACTACATGTCACCTCACTCCTCCCCATACTGAGCCCGGTCATCTGTGCTTGACCGAGGTGAACCTATCAGAAAGGCATCCAGGCTTGCAGACACCAGAAGAAGAATCTGTTAGTCGCTGGCTTCAAGCTGTGCATCCCAAGAGAGCAAGGCTGGAGACACCAGCCCTTGCTATACCAAAAGAAGCAGGTTACGCTAAGGTGATTAAAATGACATTGCTGAACAAGTTAGCTAAAGCAGTAATAGTGTTACTACTGCCCCAGTAATGGCTTTTCAAAATACAGACATCAGCGACTTGTGCAGTGTTCTTAGTTGGTGATTAAGGAGAGCTCTGCAGGAGTTTATAGCTATGATGAGTCTTTAATGCACCAACAGGTAAACTAACAACCACTAGAGAGAGGAACTGGGGAGGATGGGAGCAGAACTGTCTTACAGCTGCTTACCCATTACCAACAACAGCTGTTCTCACAGGACACTCCTTGCAGAATGAAGCTTACAAATGTTTACTCTGGATTGTGTTCTTCCCTTTTACATGTTTTCCTTGGAGGTGCCTTACCTGTCCTTATCCCCATTTCGTGCACCTTGCCTTCATGCTTCCCAAGGTGTGTTCAGAAGCTTTTGGAGCACAGTAGGCCACAGATAAGGAGTGATTTATTCTTCTGTATTTTCAGACATTTTTCCTTCCCTCTCACTCCTTTTCAGTTCTCTTCCTAGATGCTGAACTACAGCAGAGAAATGCTGAGTGCTTTCTGACAGTCGTTATGACTAGTGGGGATCGCTCTCTGATACCACCTCTAACATTTATCCTGGCTCCCATATGCAGTATCCTGGGTTTTGCCATTAGTAGAGAAGGAGTTTAATATATGACAAGAACAACCCTAAAGCCCAATGAAAAACAAGCCAACATTTGTTACTTTGAGGACCCGAGGAAGAAGGAAAGGGTTGATTCCTCATATCAGACAGCATGGGGCCTCAACTAACACATTTTATTTTTACAAGAGCACACAACGTCATAGACTGAAAAAGCACATCTTTTAACTATTGTGGGAAATCAGTAGATCAAATTGAGCTACTTCATAATGTTGCTGCAGGCTGTACACGGGGCTGCTCACTCTCAACAATAGGAAGTACGTGCTGTAGCCAAGAGCTCTCATACATTCCCCTGCCAATGGCTTACATTAAATTGAGGGATTCAAAACAAGAAGGAAAAAGCACACGTCTCATCAGTAACATGCCTCATCAGCTCTCTCTTCCCAGAAGGCAGCCAGGCTGACTCCACAGAGACAGAGAGGCCCAAACCAAAGGAAAGGAAGCTCCTACAATTTCACAGCTACTAACACAGAAATGCTTCTGCATGATGCTGCCTCTCCATGGAGCCTGGCTAGCTTGACCTGTACAGCAGGGGAAGAAAGTTATTAAAAAATTCAAGTCTGAGCACGAATTTCCACTGAAAGAAGATGAAAGTGAAACGTGAAGTTGCAGAGAAGGGCACTTTGGTAAATCTCTCCACTACGTATGCCACTGAGAAGCTTGTAAATGGTATATCCATTATCCTAAATCCTCAAAACATCAAAAACAAAGCATCAGGGCAAAGCGTGTCCTGCCACACAAGTGTAGCACAATGCCTGACTGAAAAAAAGCCACCACCAAGTCTCTCTCTCATTATCCATTACTGGCAAGGTGGCCTGTTGGCTTTCCTGACCCCAGCACAGAGAGGTGAGGGACAGGCAAGAGATCCATCTCAGAAAGTCATTGCCAAGCAGCAAGGATAGGAAACTACCCGCCTGCTGCATCCTTCCCACCAGGTGAGAAGGAAAAATGGAGAGATACAACAACTGCTTTGTAGGGCACCATTGAAGCTCAGGGAACTGAAAGCAGTGCACAAACAGGGCTGGTGCTTGTCAGAAGGTGACCTTCCCTCCTCTTCAGAGAAAGCTGAAATGGCCAGTGGTGGTCTGTGACCCTCACACAGCCGTGACAAAATGCAATTCTCCAAGAGCCACAAACTTCACTGCTCTTATCAGAAAGTGAAAGTAAAGGTATGTTTTGCTGATCAAAACCTCTCTGGATCCTGAGATTGTGTGAGGTGAACCGTGCCTGTCATGGCATCACCATGGGAGCAGGCCCCGCCCTGGAGCAGGAGCTGGCTTGGCCACTTTGAAATGCTGGGTTTTATCAGCGGAGCAGAATTTAAAGCCCGGAAACACGATAATATTTGTTAGTGATTAACAGTGTTAATCACTCTTAGCAAAGAAGCCCTTTGCCTCTTCCAAGCTCCTTGCAGACACAAGTAAACGAAGCCTCCATTTCACGAGGGCGTGGGCAAACAAAGCTTTATACTTGTTGCACTGGAAAACAAAGCCACGTTTTCAGCATTCTGCTTAGAGCTGAACTCTGAAACCCATCTGGTTCCTTACCAGGAAGAGAGGCCAGCTCTTACCTCAGGTTTCCAGCTAGGGATAAAACCCTTAAAATAAAATAATTTCAAAGGCCAAGACTTTCCACTTTTGCCCTAAATTGGTGTGAAAAGCTACCGCCTGCCTTGCTTCCACCCAGACCAAACCTGAAGCCCCACATTTTATCTGGGGGAGAACGGGTGGCACAAAGCCAGACGTGCTGTAGGAAGCCTGAGAGAATGCAAAATTCAGACTTTCTCTCCAGTCCTGCTCTAGCTCTGAGCCCACCATGTGCCCTTGGCCCCTGCGTGTCCCCAGGCTGCTGCTGGGCTGCCCATGTGGGTGCAGAGCAGGGGACACAGCCTGGTGCAGTGGCTGTAGATGTGGTTCAAAAAATGCAACTCACCCTGAGCAGAGTGCCATAAGTGGTCTCACTCCTCTCCAAAGACATCCCCAATACACTCCGGAGAGAGCAAATCTGCAAGCATTGCCTTCATTTTTAAATCTCATTATTGATTAAAAAAAAAAAAAAAAGGAGGTAATTTTATTACTTTTATGGTATGTTTTCTGTTATTTGCATAATTGTTCAGTGCTAATAAGACAATTAGCAATTCTTACAGCTTAATAATTACCCAGCGATGACTGGCCTATTGTAGCTTAATGAATTTTTTAATTGTTGCTGGGGGTCTTGACGTCCTTTTGTCCAATATCCTCTTCAGTTAGAGCTGCTGTTCATGCAGACAGGGCAAGGCGAAAGGCAAGACAACACCAGCTACACAGGACAGGCAGAGATGTTATTATTAAGATCTCTTGAATTTAAAAGGAGGAGAAAATACAAACTCGATTTTCTGCTGCTTTAGGGTGGTATTATTTAAATGCGTGGAAAGGCAAAGCAGAGGTTTAAGCATCAATCCACCTTAGGCAAATGCTACCTCTGTGGAATCCAGGCTGCTTAGCTGGTGTGGGGCTGGCCTTGACATACACAAAGCTAACAAAAGTCTTAACATTTTTACCTTTTAGTGAATAACTCCTTGACTTAAGCGTGAATCATGCTGTCTCGAACTGCAGCGTGGCCAGAGGGAAGTTAATTGAGATCAGGCAGGGCCAGAACTGTAGCTGTCACCAACCGAGGTCACAGATGAAAGTGGCTGCAGAGGATGGCGAGGCACCAGGGAGCAGCAGTAGATAGACTCCTCAGCCCACATTTACCCATATACGATAAGTAATGGAGATGGACTTTTCTCTTTTTTGCACGAAGCTTCTTGCATGCAGCTGCTTGCAGAGCCAAGTGTCTCTTTCCTTCCTCTAATTCTAAAGGCTGGCAAAATATTGATGCCTCTGTCCATGAAAGCCTATTTGCTAGCAGTTACCTGGAGAGCCTCTGCCTCTCCTTGCCTTTCTGTTGCCAACAGCAGATCAGGCAAATTTGCCGCTGAGGTCAGTGCTGGGTCTCTTCCAGTTCCCCATTGTAATGCATTCCCCAGGGGCAGCTGCCACTGAGTCAGGAGCAGGCAGGCAACTCCCCTGTTAGTCATGCCCTGCTCTCAGCTGAACCAGCACCACTGCCCCTGCCCCGCAGCACCAGCATGCATGGGACCACGCTGTTGCCACACCAGACTCCATCCAGCTCAGCCCCAATAAATTCCTGCCAGCCACCGTGTGCCTGGATGGCCACTCTTGCCTCTGCTATCTGGCACAGGGTGTACATACATGTGGTGAGCCTTCACGTTGGGTGAGTGCAAGGACTTGAGATAAGAGCCACCACCTCCATCCCCTTCCCAAAGGGGAAAAAAGGGGAAGTCTCGTGACTCCCAGCCCAAAGTTATGAAGTGTAATAATCAGTTCAAATAATAGGGATCTTCTCTGCTCCCTCTCACACATTCCTGCTAGTGTACTGTGTGCTTTTCTGGTGCTGTTCTTGTGAATTTCCACCGCATACTTGATGGATACCTGACATTCTCAGGATCATGCTCTTGGTATGGATCATTAGATATGAATGTGGGCTCATATAACATTTCCACCATGGCTAATTCTCCCAAATAGCGGATGCCTTTTTCCAAAGCAGTCCATTTCTTCAACCCAGCCATCAGATCTTCTTCAAAGATCTTCACAGATATGGTTTTACCTCACACCTACTGATGTATTTGCATTGGCAGTTGTTTTCCAAGCAGAAAATGGAACAGGGACTGCACTCTTCCAGGTCTCCAAGACTCCACAAGCTGAAACCTGGGGAGTGCCCACCCTATGAAAGTCTGGTATTGCTGCAGCAGACATCCTCCTTCAGAGAAGCACCTCAGTGGCAAAGCGAAAGCCTCCCAGGTCCGGGAGAGCTAAAGAGTAAGAGCCATGGCAGGTTCAGCTCTACAGGAGGAGAAACAAGCCAGCCCTGAACCCCCAACTTTGGGCAGTGGGGGGCTTGGAAAAGCCCCACTTGGAGGCTGTGCTGAAAGAATCATTATAAAACATACTAATGGTGTTCCTGCCCTGTCCTTGCCCACCTGTGCTTAGTCGAAGGACCCTGGAGCCCCTTCTTTGCTCCTCAGCCCTCTACCATCTCCATACAGCAGGCACTCAGACAAGAGCTGCTGCCAGCATGCTGCGGTGCAGCCACAGGATGAAGAACAAGCCTGCAAACAGCATTTCCTTCCCCTAGAGCTGGATGGGATTCCCAGGACATTTCTAGGACACCAGCACTGGCCTGGGAGTAGGCTTGCTCCAGGCGGACACACCGGACACCAGCTCTGGCAGCCCACAACTCACCTAGGAAGCTCTCAAGCTTGTGGCAGAGGAGCATCCAAATGATCTTGCCACTTTGGGGCATGTCCTCTGACAGGCAGACAGCAGCAGCAATTTCCACTGGGTGAGTCTTGTGAGCTCGCCTGGGCTCAGATAGGAGCAATGCTGCAAACCTCCTCCTCGCTCCTCTTCCAAGTGAGTCAACATCTCTGAAAGACACAGAACATGGCCCCGGCCCCCAGGAGGAGCCCAGCAGACCTGTTAAGGATAACGCTGTCAGCTCAGCAGGGATGGGAGGAGAGAAGGTGCTCAGCCAGGCAGAGATGAAAGTTACAGAGCGCTGATTAAAAGGCAGGCAAGTGTCAGAGCATCTGTAATGCTGTCGCTAACCATTTCAGAGCTGTCACAGCTGCTAAGGATGGGCTCCCACAGCACTCCTGCCCTGAGCTGTCTCCTTACATCAGGCACCCCTCAGCTGCCCCCTCTCCTCTCAGCCATGATCTGGTTTCAGTGGCATGCTTCAAGCCAGGGCAGCCTGCTCAGCTCCACTGCATTCAAGCAGAGGATGGTAGCAGAGCAAATGCATAGCAGGAACTTTCAATTTAGCAGAAAACAGGCAGGGAAACAAATCACAGATGATGCTTTTTCTATTGGGAGATCAGTAGAAATACCTTGCTCTACAGCACAGCTTCTACCCTCTTACAAACTTTTGAATTTGTTTCCTGATCTCCCAAAAGAGATGAGCTCTTGATGATAAAGATGCTGTTTCTACCTTCTCCAGCACACCTGGTTGCCCACTGCTCTGCAAAGCCTAGCTATCCTGCAGTGAGAGGTGGTTAAACCATCCGAGTGTCCTCTGCTCCTCTAAACCTGGCCTCCAGGCAGACATCAGAGAATTTGAGGCCAGCCACACCATTCCTTTTTACCCATACATGTCTGTAGTTAAAGCCCTGGAGTAGGATCTCTGGAAAGCATCCAGAGAGAGGCTCCTCAGCAAAGAACCACTACTTTGATTCTGTCTCTGCTGCAATAACAGACCTGCAACACTGTTATTTCTCCTTAGTTCAAAGTCCTGTGAAAAGCCCTTTCCCAGCCAGTCCCAGAAGTTCCCGCTGGCTCTGGGCACACAGCAGCACCAAGAGAAATACTTCCTTGCTCTGACAAACTGAGCAGTGTTTTAATGATGCCTGATAAGAGACTACAGTGAGAGGAGCCAGTAATCGCACTGGGAGCCCTTTAGACAGGCGTTAATCCTGCTGTCATTGAGCCCCTCAGGAAAACCATTTCACTGACTTGATCTTCTTCAGCTGTTCCTCCACATAATTTATATCTAGCTAATTGCCACAGTAGTGGCTCTGGATACGAAGCAGATGCTGCTGAGGAAGAAAGCATGTTGCATCCTTAAGCAACAGCTCTAATCTATTTAAAGGCAAGGCAAGGCTACTTAACAGTGGTTGGGAAGTTCATCTCTCTCCCTTTTCTCCTCCAATTCTCTGCAAAGCAAGCAATTCATACAGCATAAGCATTCAGTCATGGCATTTCTTGTTTGCAAGAATGGACAATACTTCTCCATCTTGCCTCCCACGAGGTTATCTCGCAAGGATATAGATTTATTTACAGCCATATCTTTGTATTTAGGATACCAGATTCTCTACTAGCAAATGGAATGTGAGAGGAAAAGAGACAAGTGATGTGAAAGCAAGCCAGTGAATAGAGTGACTATGAAATGGGCAGTGAATTATGCAGCAGAGGGATGGAAGCCACCACCTTTTCTGTTCTCCCATGACAGCTGGCAGTAAACAATCACACTGATCAGCAAAGACTAGGAGAAGAATCACAGGGAGAAACTGGCAGATACCAAAGAGGAAGGCCAGCTGCTCACTCAAATTCAGATGCTGTGACTGGGATGTTTGCAGGTGTGCTAAGAAGCTTCCTTTAATTGTTTTTAAAGAAAAGTTTTCTAAGAAGCCTCTCACAAGGTCTTGTCAGCAGTTGGTGCTACCAAGACCCAATCATCAAATTCATCTCCCTCATGCCACTGATCCTTCTAAACTTCCTCCAGCATAAACTGTAAAAGGCCAAGAGGGCTCCGCATGCATTTGGCCACAGAGACAGGTCTTTCAGAGAAGCTGTATCTAGGATAACAAGACAATGAAGAACAGGGAGAGAAGGATGTCAGGCTACACCAATGGCAGCATGAAGCAGAAAAAGGCACAATGGAAACAAAGATAATTTTAATTGGAGGAAAAAAAAAACCACAAGAAAAAAACGACTTCACCCACCAGCCCCCCCCAAAAAACACAAAACATCACATGGTCTCTCCCCCTCCACATATCCACATTTTTTTCCAGCATAAAGTGCAGAGACTTCAACTGAAAGGGCCAGCGCTCCCTTCTGCTCTCCCAGCAGCTCTGCCCTCTTGGAGGAAAAAAAAACCAAATAAAATAAGTGTCAGCCACTGCCCTAAGGCTCCGTGACAAAACTGGTCCCTGTTTGGCACAATGTTCAGGAGATTTTTCTCCCACAGTAATGGCAGCTTAGCCAGACAGATCTGTCCTTGCCCCCTCCTGATCTTCATCTGGCCTGCCGCATCACTCTTTGACCCTTCAGACATTGGCTGAAATACAGTGCCTTCTTACAGGGCCTCAATGCAGCTGTTGAGCCCAGTTCAATTCCACTGGAAGTGAAGCTCCCAGAACCACGTGTTCAGACTGTGGCCTCCATGTGCAGGACCTTCAAAGCCTCTGAGATTTGAGAGCTGGTGTCGATCTGGCTGTACATCCCCACCAGGAAGGCCCTGTGCAGCAACACTGCAGCGTGCTCTGTGAAAGAGAAAGACAGCGTGAGGAGTGGCCTGAGAGCAGCAATCTGCCAGGGAACACCTGGGTGAATGCTCGTAGCCGTGCAAGAAGTTCCTCCTTCTGTTATGCCTGAACAGGGCATAATTCACCCTGTAATAGCCCTGAGGGCTTGTGATTATGTGAGGGATCACAACTCAGAGAGGAAAATCGTAAGGGAGCAAATCTGTTTCAAGGAAGCCTCCCTTATCTCTATGGCAAGTCTCCTCTGTGATGCTCATTGATACAGATGACCTACATGTTTCATAGACTATTCTAGGCAGCGCTGACTCTTAGCAACTTCCCAGGGAGACTGCTTTCACAACAGGAGCTCAATTTTGACCTTGCAAGGCCACCAAGCATGCACCCCGGAGGAGGCAGATGCTGCCTTACCTTGGCAAAGGAGGGTGTACTCAGGCAGGTTCCTCAGCGCTGTCTGCACCACCTCAAAGTCTCGGCTGCCAAGGCAGTACATGAAGGTAGGAAGGAAGTCCGCAGCAATGCTGGAAACAAAACATCACAGCATCAGGACAGCCCAGTTCACCATCAGCAGACATGCACGGTGGGCAGCCAGTGCCCCTCAGTGACTCACAATAGCCCGAGTCCCTACGGTCCTCACCTAGGGTTGTTCTGAATGGAGCGCAAAGCCAGGCTAAAGGCCAGGTTTCGGCAGGACTCCTCTGATGAGCTCATCAGCTTCTGTAGGTTTGTCTGAGAGAAGATGCACAAGTAAGGATCACAGGGCCATATAAGGATCAGAACTGTACAGACTTGCATTACTACCCCTCCAGCATCAATCCAGCAGGTACTGGCTGAGACAGGAAATCCCTCTGTAATAAGGATTATCCTGTTTTGAATGCTTTAAAGCACCCTTCTGTAATCTTATGGCGTATGGGACAGCTGAATTTCCCTGCATTCCTGTGTGTTTTCTTAATGGAGCTGTTCTGCTTTCTCCTAGTCCCATTACTGTAAAGGGGACAGAAGGTTACTACTTCTTCAGATATAAAGAGAAGTTCAAGGGGATGATGGAACCATTATGCAATGGAGAGAAAGACAGTAGGAAGGTATGTACTGCCTGCTGTCAGAAAGCCTAATGGAAAGTGCAGCATCTTAGGGGAAATGTAATACCACCCTCCCCCCCAAAAGCAGAATAAGAACAACAATTAAGCTGGCTGTGCAACACACTCTAGTGAACAGAATCTTTGACTTTCAGTGGCATTTAGAGATGTCATACTCACAGCAAAAAAGGAAAGAATTTCTGGCCTCCGTCTGGACATCTCATCAATGTCTGTCAGCACCTCCAAGATGTCTGGTGGAAGACACACATTAAAAGGAACGTCTGAAATTCACTGATTCAGCAAAGGACCTACAAACCCAGCCTCCCAACTGGTCAAGTTTCACTACTTGCACATAGAGCTACAGTAATAGAGGCAGTTCTTCAAAAAGGAAGGATGAGAACAGGCTGCTCACTTGCTAGATCAACATATCTCACACTGCCCAAGCCGGGGTCTCCAGCACTGTCATGACATGGGCAGGGGAAGAAGTGGAGTAGGGCATAATGTTTCAACTCCAGAGTGCTTTTATCTTCCCCAGTTTCTAGGGCGGAAGGACAACTGTCACCAATACCACAACTTATGTCTGATATGAACACGGACACTTGTGATTTCAGAACACTTCAGGAGAAGCAGCATGTTGTTGCCATATGCCAGGTTAACGTGATTTTCCTTCATGAAGGTCATCTGGGATTTCAAACAAAATTGTGCTTCTCATCAGTTTGGTATTTTTACTGTATTAAATAAAATGGCACTCCTATCAGTGCTCCAGAGCAGTCACTGGATCAATGCTGGCTGAACATGGACTGTAGCACTCCATGAGTTACTCATGCAAACTCCCAGAGCACCTTCAAGATACCCGAAAGAAGAGGCAGTTGCAGCACTGCTGTATTAAGTGACAGCAGCATCATAGGAAGCCTCTGTCACAGAACCACAGAACATTATGGACAAGTCCATCCAAAACCAAACCACAGCCTATCTGCTGGACACTGCCAAACAAAGCAAGCAGGAAACAAGCTTGTAGCTGACAGCTGAGGAACAGGGTTGGCACGTGGCTGCATTTGACCAATGTTCTTGCACTTACCCTCAACTGTTTGGCCTCGAGAGAGCCTCTTCATGTATGGGGCCATTTCAGCTGGTGTGAGAGGAGTGAAGAGAGAGACGCTGACAAGGGGGAGTGAGCCAGCTGCCGCTTCATCTGGAACAGAATGAGAACAGGTCACTTTTGACAGACTACAGAGTTTTAACAGGGAGACAAATCCAGTGTTCCCTACCAGCCATCAGCTGAGCAGCAATGCTTCCCAGCTCTCACAGCCTCCTGCCTCACTGCACCTCCTGGTAGCCCTCAGCTGATCAGCAAAGAAAACAAACCTTCCTGACACGCTTTAATACTGAATAGTGATCCCATGCAAGTTGCAAAGAGAAGAGAATGTACCCTGGGGTATCCTGACAGGTTGATCCTGAAGTGAGGCTTTGGAAAGTAAAATCCACAGTAATGAAAAATCACCCTGAGCTGTTCTTCTGCACCAGTAGTGGTACCACTGAAAGCAAAACTAATTAACCCATCCCAGACACTGATTTCGAACAGCTGAGCATACATGTGCCACTCCCCATTCTAAATACCTTTCACTAGGAGTAGGAGAAACACTGCATATAGCATACAAAAACATCTGCACTCCAAGAAGTGCTGCAGGTTTGCCAGCTAGAATTACTCTCGCATCCTAGTCAGACTCACCATCCTTCTCTTCTTCGGAGCCTCTGTCCAAGATGCTGCTCTTACTAGGCAGACTCAGCCCAGCCAGGAGGGACTTCAGCATTGCTAGGTCACTGTTGTCTGATGACAGGTCACTAGTGGAACAGATGGCACGTTTAAATAGAAGTAAAGGTGTGAAGGCAACTAACAGCACGTAAATTAAACATGGTAGAAACAGTTTCTCAGAAGCAGGGTTTTCCCCTTCAGCGTTAACTACAGGGGTTGCTCCAAAATTAATGCCTTCCATTTTATTATGTTGGCCTACAAAATCAGAGATGGATGTTGGTGGTATGGCAGTAAAGGTTGAACTTCCAGCCAATTTTCTGTTACACGCTGTTGCTGTGTGACAGATGGCAGCAGAGAGGCAGTCTGACAAAAGGGCATCTGACACGGAAGTGTGGATGAAGCACAGGGGAGGAACTGAATTTCTCCACGTGGAAAAAACGGCACCCATTAATTGATGATTTCTGAACATTTATGGAGACCAAACAGTGGATGTGAGCACACTGAGGTGGTGTGTGGAAATAAATGGGGGGCATTACTTTCAGAGTGACCTATTAGAACTCAAATAAGTTTGTCTCTATATCTGCAGCTGTGATCCTGCTGTTATTGCTCCAGGTAAAGACTCCGCTGCTGGCTCTCTGGAAATGACTGCAGAGCACTACAATACCTTATCAGGGCATTTAAGTCATTATGTGAGTTCAGATTATCACCCAACTTTGTCACGTTCAGTTTTCACCTATAAAAAGGGAGATGCTGCTCATCTCAATAGACATTTAAGCAAGCAAGGGTGAAAAAGTGCCACATTAACAACTATTGTCACACTATCTTGCTGTCCCCTGCCTGATTATCTCACGGCACCCTGCCTGAGCAAGCTTTCCATGAACTAACCCGTGGGCTAACTGGAGTAAGAAAGCTTACTGCAGAGGATCCGAGTGCTTCTGCAAGAAGGAGACAGCTGCTTGTGCATTGCACGTGATGTACTTCTGGATAAACTGGACATATTTGCTGATGAAGGCAGCCAGGTGTCGTGAGGATTTCCTGTAGTTCTGAGAAAGGGTAAGGATGATGAGTTAACAAAAACAGCAATGATTCATTGCTCCATCCTGCACCTCTGGGGTCCAGGAATTAGATTACTGATAGCTGGCCTCCCCTGTTATAATCTCTCCAAGGTACTCTGTACATCTTTTGGCTCTTAAGATACACGAAGGTTCTCCCTTCGTACAGCAGAGCGTTGGGCTGGCCCTGTGTTACATTAGCTTCTCCCTCTAGCGGCTGGCAGCCCGCACACCACGTGCAGCAAGGACTTTGCCTACCAACAGCAGACGGATGAAGGAGAGCAGACAGTCCCATAGCGCCGCCTGGTGCTCATTCTGGAAGACTTGTGGCTGAAGCAGCTCCAGGATCCCCAGGACGTGTATGAAGAAGGTCAAGTGGTTCTGCTGCCTGAACTCCTGGAAATTGAGGTGAACACGGCCGTGTAGCAGAGCTGCAATCATGGGCAAGTGCCTGAAACACCAAACAGAAGAACATCCAGCTCGAGCCTCTTCCTAAATAGAGTTACATGTTGTTACATCTCGGTGGCTTTAAGTGTCCCTCAAACTCTCCCAGGGTTTTGGGTTTGGCCCCAATATCCGTGGAATCAGCAGTCACCATTTCCCACCCATTTTCTGTTCTGTAGGCTGCAATTCTATGAGGATTGTTTCCTGACAAACAAGGAGCCAAAAACAGTGCTGCCTCCTTATAAAAGATACGGCTTTGCTGCCCTTTCTTGTAGGTTTCATATATGAACACAGATTCTGCACAGTCTACATGACTGCTCCAAGCTTGCCCCTCAGCTTCTATGGCAAAGGTTGATGCTTTTCAGTAAACTCAGTCATACGGATGGTGAAGGGAGAGAGCTGTACCTAAGGAGGAGGATGGGATGAGCCACAGCTAGCTTCCTGCATGCCATGTTGGCATCCCACACGCGGCTTTCTGATGACTTGGAGTCACTGGTGTCTGCAAGGAGGTTAATGAATCTGTGAACCAGGGCATCAAGCTGGAAAGGAAAGTAGTGAGTAAACAGTTAAGTTTAAAGCACAAGCAAGCCTGTGGCTCTTCAGCAGCATTTCTCAAATACTTTCCAACTACAGATGAGGTTAACAGAAATTATTCCCAGGTAGAACCTGCAAGCAGAAGCAGCATTCCAGCTGGCACAGGATCTGAAGTCCACAGTCCCTACAGACATCAAAGCAGGATCAGACGCCTGCACACTTGTGCTTTACAGAAGCCTCTGGCACACAGAAATTTATATAATCAGAGCTTAAAGTATTTTATAGGGAGACAGTGCAAAATAAATCATACCTAAACTCTGCTCCTGAGCGTGAAGGCAGGGAAGGGGCAACTGAAGAGCAAGGTTAAGAAACCAAAATGACCCAACCAGCACTCTCCAGTTCTCTCCTTTTAGTCTGGGCATCAGCATACCATTCACTCCAGGTGCACAACTGGAAAGGGGCTTTTCTGTGCTTCTAAATTTACCTTGCAAGTGCTGCTGTCTCTGGCTCCTTCACTGGTGAGAAGCATCTCAGGCAGAGGCACAAGCTGCTCGGGTAGCTGCAGGTATATCTGAAGCAGGAGGTCCTGGCAGCATTTTCCCACAGAGCTGGAAGAAAAAGAGAGAGGTAAGCCTCTGGTTACTGCTTTAGCTCAACCAGCAAACATCACAGACCCATCAGATTATTAACAGCTTTCTTGTATACAATAAACAACTTTGTACGGCAGTCACCGCTAATCTGAACAGCGTTTATTCAGTCTGTGCTTCTAGTTCAACTACTCTCAAAACATGCACAGTCCACAGGGATCCAAGATCTACAGGGATCCATCTTCAGCGAGCAGAATTCCTCTATGTAGTACTCATGGTCATCAACATCTCAATTGGAAAAGTAGTCAGAAGTACAACTATTCAGACTAGCCTGCTCACAATTAGCACACCTGCCTGAGATGCATTACCATGCAATAGCAACTGAAATTACTAAGCATCTTCTCTATTACCATAAATGAAGTTAAAATTAGGTCAGTTTGCTCCGCTGACACAAAGACACTATCTTCTGCTTTCCCAACAGTGCTAACACAGCTGTTAGAAAACAATCATAATCAGCGCAGTTTGATCACATAAGCAATGATTCAAGGGATGAGTAGACAAGAAATTCTACATTAGGAACTGGTAATTAAGAATAACAGCTGACTTAGGGGAAAAAAAAAAAAAAAGGAATGTTGAACATTTTATGCCAAAATTCCTGAAAGAAAACGTGCCCTGCAATTTCACTTTTAAGGTCACCCTTTTGTTTCCACTAACACTTAAGAGTGACATTTTATTCTCCTAAAACAATGCGTGGTAAGCACTTGTTCTATGGGCTCTAGAACACTTACTAATGAAGACATGCTGTCAAGTCTCATCATTACCTGGCTGCCTGTGCCCAAGTAACTACAATTAGAGTAGACAGTGCTTTCAATTTGCAACCCCCACCTGCTACCCCATTGCTGGATGCAGCTGGTCAAATACTCTGTTACTTTTTTCATGCTCTCAAGGTCCCCATGAGAACAACTGAGCAACAGAGGCAGTCGAGACTGGATGAGTGTGCAGGAAGCCTCTTCTGTGTTCTGGTATCTGGTTTCTGCTTCAGCCAGGATCAGCTCCACCATGCTGATCAATTCTGATGCCTTTAGATGGAGCACAAATTCCTCACGGCGCTTCTGCAATGCAGAACACAAAATTAATCCCAGCTGAATCCCCAGATCCTTAGTTCTAGTCACACTTCCCCAAGGCAGACAGGAGCATCTCTTAAGATGAGACTTAAGTAATGTGGAAACTCAAAAAGAGATTAAACTGCCTTTTCATGGCAAAGTGGGAATTATCCCACACTGGGTTTTAGCTTGCTTACTGCTGTAGCCTTTTGACTAGATCTTTAATAGATACTGTGGCAACTCTGCAGGAGCTGCAGAGGAAACGTCAAGGGGGCAAACTTATGTGTGTTCAAATGAGCTTTCTGAACCAAAAATTGCCATTGTAATATATAATAGAGTAGAGCAGCTAAGTAACCAGCTGAGGTACAGGCAGCAAATTTGGCACACTGCACCTGTATCACTGCAGTCGCCTCTTGGCCATGACAAGTCATGCAATGTGAAAGCATCCCCTCTCACTCCGTCCAGACAGGAAACTTGGAAGAACTGAACCACTACCTGAGGAGTTCTTTGGTCCCTTCCCTGCCAGATCCGAGGGATATGAATACAGGCCCACAAGAAATCCAAGGAAGCAGTGGGATCAAACCTGCCAGAAGACAAAAGAAGACAGATTTGCAATTAGAGTCAACGCAGCCCTCAGGCAGCACGCGAACACATGGTACTGTCTCTAAACATCACAAGTACTGTGAAGGAAAAACATCTGCAAAATGTAAAAATAGGATCCATTAAGTCCCAAGAAGGGGCTTGGTTCTGTTCCCAGATTATGACTAAATATTTGTTGCAGTAAGCACAACACGGGTATGGTGCCCCACAAATGGCATCCAGCAACACTACGGTGGCTGCACAGTCATGCACCACAAGGCCAAAAGTCTGTCACAAACAAACAGTCGATACAAGAAGACCAGTGATCTTCATGTTGCAGTCTGCAGAACATCCTGCCTGTTATCCTGGATTGCAGAAATTAAATTGTTAGCGAGCAAATCAATAAAGAAATTGTAGGAAACAAACATTGCTAGCTTTAGAAATAGTGTTAGTTTAATCATGCCCTGCCTCGCCACTCACTAGGCGTTAGTGCGTTCTGGTCTACAAGTGTAAGAAATTTAAGCAAGATACTACTACTGCAGTATCTGAGAGCAACATGCAGGAGGTGAGAGGTAGGGCTGCTCCCAGGATCAGGACTGGGCTAGAGAAAGACTGGTAACGGAGTTTAGTACAAGCAATGGATCCAGCAGAGCCTGCCCGGGTACACAGACTCCCATTGGTTTGCTATCCAAGCCATCTTTCAATTCCCATGTTCATAAAGATTAGCAACAAGGGCAATGCTAGATGGATTACCTAAATGATTAGTACTTCCTATTTAGAACGCAGCCAAATCTTTATGTGCTCTTTCCATCAAACAGCAGGTAATATTTAAATCAAGGTACACAAATCAGCATGACTGAAATCAGCATCCTTTTCACAAAGCCTGTTTTTGGCTGAGCCACATCTCTTGGCACATGCACTGTGGAACTCAGCAGCTCTCGTTCGCAGCTTCTGATTGTTCTCTCTCAGACAGCAAATTGCCCAACTCAAAACTCTGTGCCAGGCTCAAAAAAAGCCCACTAAGACTCACCTCTGCTCTCGGTTTCTGCAAAGCAGAAGCTTGATGCACTGGTGCAGCGTAGTCCAGCTGGACTGATGAGTGAGAAGAGCCAAGAGATACGGGCGGAAGGAGGGCACCTGGGATCCTGCCTGAAAGGACCAAAGATCGAGATGTATAAACAGATTCTTGCTGTGAGGTGGGCACAAGAGACATAATGATGGCAATCCAAGCAAGCAGATAGCAGAGAAGAGAACACGTGGATCAAGGATTTGAACTGCAGTACTGTTTAAAACATGGCAGAAGTCATGACATTCAGCTTTAGCCTTAGCTTTGGTTTAGCACTTTTGGGCAGGCTACTTAAAACACAGAGTGCTAGGCCATTATGGGACTACATTGTGTCCGTAATGCTTTTTGAAGTCCTGAAAAGAACAGGGCTAAAGAAATACAAAGGTAAGATGAAACATGTGCCTCACACTGAGAAGGACACAGCAGAATCTCCATGTGCAGCTGTGCTGCTTTCAAACAGGCATAGTAACATGCAGCAAAACATAAAACTCCCCCAGTACCCTTCTTCCAGGTGTAGGTCAGCACCTCATAAAGGTGGTTTCAGCACAGCAGTCTCTCTACCCAACAACTCTTACCTTGTTCCAGGAGAACAGTAGTTTCTGCTGGAGATCAGGGCAGCTGCTTATCACCTCTGGGTCCAACATCTCCAGCCAGTCATTCAAAAGGCCAGAGGATGGCCCCAGCCAAGCAGCTTCAGTACTGAAGAGAAAACAAAGCCAGTATCAGAGGTGATACCGTGAAACCAGACCTCCCATTGAGTTCCCATCGTTACCTAGGCTCACCTGCAACTATCCAGCTCTTTCTTCACCGTTGTCTCTTCCTTGTCCTGGAGCAACAAGGAGCTCACCACAGCAATTGGCTTCATGGCAGGAAATCTGGCAGTGGTCTCAACAGTAGCTGAGAAGAGGACTGTGAGGAGTTCCTCCAAGTACGGAGAGTGAGTTTCAATCAGGCCCTGAAGGACTAGCAGAGGTAAAAAGATGTCACTAACCTCAACGTGTGGTGAAAGCTATGAAACATTTTAAGTGTCTCATGAAGGCAGTCAGTCCAGAATTCCCCAGAGAATGGCTCAGTAAGGAAGAAAGAAACCACTTCTACCTGGAATAGCAGAACTCTATTTCTTACTAGTTTAGCAGAAACCAATAGTTTGCTGTAAGACAACCTTGGTCCTAGGTCACAGTTTACAAACCCACATCCCAGCACAGGGAAAGGAGGTGATATAAGATAGGGCACGTTTAGATCAGTTTGCATTTTCCTGCTTCCCACTGCCTATATACGAGGTACTCCTTTGCTGTGCTGGAATTTCAACCTGCTGCTGCAATAGGGAGGAGAGCAGGAAGACAGTCATACCTTTGCTGATGAGCTCCGGCTCCACATTACCCTTCTCTCCTGATTTCAGGGTTGCAATAATGGCACGTACCGTGGAGCTGATCAAGTCAGGGTCATGACGGAAAGTCAGAGCCTCTGTGAGGTGCAAGAACCCACCTCGAACTGCAAAGAAATTACAGCATTGGCATCTGAGGGACAAGAAACAACACGTCTCTCTTCTACAGAGGCACCACGCTGTAGTGGTACACAACTACTCAAACATACACCCCCACAACATCCCACTTTCATTCTACTCCCTCCCGCAGCTCTTGACAGCTCTCAGGGACAATGTGGATTGAATGAATCTTGTCCTCTCAAGGACAACGTGGATTAAGAGAATACTCTGTAACCACAAACCCACTTCCCTGATGAAGCTCTTGGTGATAGCCTCCTCCCAACAGATGGCAGATGACAATAACTACAAGTCATGGTATGACCTTGTTCCACGAGCATTCTTGCATGCTCATCTTCCAGGTCTACAGCTAGCATGGAATTCCTTACCTAAGCAAATGGAAGTTCTCCCTGAGAGATCTGCTCTGCTTACTGAGATGCTAACAAACGTCTACTGAAAAATATCTTTGTTTCTGTCCCTTTCTTAACCCACTTGGTCCACTCAGAACCCCACAGGCTGCACAATGCCAGTACCATCACTGATCCTGTGCCTTGAGGAGTACTGCACAGCAAAGGCCTTCAGCTGAGCACGCAGAGGACCATCTTCCACTGCAGGGTTGTCCAACCACTGCAGTATCTGCATGAGGACTTTGAAGAAGAGGGAGGAGAAGGCAGTGTCTTGTGGCATGCAGCGCTGGGGAGAGCAGCAAAAGACACCTGCTTACACACACTTCAAGAATAAAACAAAGACAGCAGAAGGGGCAGACAGCGGCACATACTGCCATGAATACATAGAGTACACCTATCCTGTGGGACCGTACCTCACTGAAATCAAGGCAGCAGCCTCTAATATAGAAATGCAAGGCAGAAAACATCAGTCACAAACAAAATACCTCTCCAAACATAATTAAGGGTAGCTTTGTGCCTTCTTCCATCATGAAAGGAATGAGATATTTTCCTGGTAACTCTTAGCCTGCCCTGAAGTTCTCTTTAAGGAATTACAGACTTCCTCTCTCAAACTGTAAGCCAGAGCGTCTGCAGACAAGACAAGTCCATGCTACGTAACAGCACAGACTGAAGATTCCAAAACAAGGGACTCACAGCTGCAAACCCACAGTGCCACAGTTACCAGATTGCTTCAGGTTAACCTAGCCCTGAAGGTAAGCCCCAACTCTCAGCAGTGCTAGGCTAACGTGGCCAATGTGCATTCAGCTGTCTTAAGTTCAGACAACTTAAGTCCCTTTGTATTATGCTCCCCAGGCTGTGTTTCTAGCATTACACAGGCAGAAAGTCCACGCACAACAGAGTGGATGCACAGCAGATTTTGTTTCCTCCCCAGCCTACTTTGTTCAAAGCTACAAAGATTCTTGTCCAACACCACCCACCTGATACTGGTACAGCTGGCGCATCAGCGGGCAGGAGATGAAGTGGTTACGATGCATGGCCATCACCAAGGCACCACTGTGTGGTGAGTTCATCAGTGCAGCTACTGCCTGGAGAAGCTGTGCTGTGATCCCGGTCACTTGCGTGTTCCCCTGGCGGATGTGAGCCAGCTCCTGCCCCAGGGCCTGCTGTAATGCCAGGGCGAGTGGGCGCAGGTTTGAATTCTGCCATCGTGGGTCTGGATTTAGTGGGAAAAGCTGGGAGGATGCAGAACAGAAAATATCTGTGAGAAAGCAAATGAAAGGACTTGCTATACCATAAAGTACCCTGAGGCAGAGGATGGATTTACCTTGTATAATCACACGGACTATGAACTAAATAGAACCTTGATACAGCTTTTTCAATATATTAGTGCCTGGTACAGGAACAGCATCTATGCAACACCAACCTGACTGTCAACACTGACGCCATGGGGGATCACTGCACTACCCAAATACAGGCAATCAACTTGTCCAATTAATTCCCTGAAGGTTTGTTTTGAAGTCAACAGAGAGAAGAAGGCTCTGCTAGCAGACATGCCAAAGCACAAAGGCTGTTTACGTACAGCTTTGTTGCCAAGGCCCTGTGAGTGTTTCACAAATCCTCCATGCACTGCTGAGACGAAAGGCACTACGCACAGAACAAACAAGATGCAGAGATGGTAACATGCTAGTAGGCACTGACAGTACAAGGCATCATCAAAAGCCACATCATGTTCAGACTACATGAGAAAACAAGTCCATCCAGTATCAACTCCGCCAAACTCTAACAGCGCAGCCTTACTCTATGCAGGGCTTTCCTACTCCATGCACACAAACAGTACAGGAAGAATGGAGCAAAAGATGCAAATAAGCAATATGGATTTTGCAAAGGTGCTGCAGGAAAGGAGGTGATGGACAATCAACTTGAGGCTATACCGGTACCTGCAGGAAGATGCCTGCTAGATCATCTTCTGGGCCCAGAACCCGAACCTGGCTTAAGGCCCGGATTCGGCTCTGGCCTTGATTGCTCTCAGGGCTAGATTTTGACTTTGCAGTCTCAGCGATGTCTGCAATAAGAATAAAAGAAAAGAAAGAAAAATATTGTTATGGTAAGTAGCATCTGGAGCCCCAATACTGAATCACCTTCAGATTTACTGTCTAAGTACTGAGAAATCCAGTAGCTTTTCCCTCAAGGCAAAGCAATACCTACTTTTCAGTACTACTCAGAACAAATAACTATAGAAAAACTCCAATAACACTGGAATTCCTCCCTTGAGCAGCAGAGAAAAGACATTTGAAAGACGACTTGATATTCTGAAGTTTAAGCTATCCTGAACAGTACCTCGGCGGGCTGGTAAGGAGGCTGTGAGCAGGGAGTGGAAAGTCTGGCCTCCTGTCGCTCCTCTTTCGTGCTGAACCTCCACAAGGTGAGCCATGTAGTCTGAAAAGAGGACAAGATACAAACACGTTACTTCTCCCTCTTTAGTAAAGCAGTACAGAATCGGTTGCTGTTTGTGTAGCTACCACCGTGAAGACCATTTGCTGTTCATTTGGACTTTGTGAACACGATGCAAATGAGCCCTGTTTCTTTTACAGTTTAGCCTCCAGACTATTTACAGACTTTGTACAATCCAATTCAGAAAAACCCTCCTCTTCTTCAAGAAATACAGTCAAGGGCCATCTGGACAAGAACTAGGGAGATCTCTACAGAGACAACAAGCCAAAGAAGCCAGCACAGAGTCCAGTGAACTGGTTTGGATTTTACACAAGGAAGCCACAGGAGGCACTCACAATGACTGTTTAAGACAAAGTAAAACATCTAGTTAATGTCATGCAAAGCTCTTACTCTTGTCCATAATGTTCTGCTCCAGTGTCTGTGGGTCATGAGACACCGCTTGATCCAGGTACTGCAGAAGTTTGCTCATGCTGGAAACTGGGATTCCAAAGGACTGAACAAAGAGAAGCAGCTGCTGAGGCTCCAGGTCCTGCAGGGCTGAAATATAAAAACACCAAGTTCTCAAACCAGCAAATTGCTTACAGAGGTCATCTTTATTACCCGTGTTTTACTTTTGGCTGGACCAAGCAAGACATTAATGAAAGGACTGCAGAGAGCCTAAAGCCAGAAGTCTGACAGCTGCCTACACTGCTCTGCAAATCACTGCCTTCTTACTGCATCTTTCAGTTAATTCACTCACTGACTAATTTGATCTTCTGTTTAATTTGATCAAAACCTCAGGAACTCAATCATCCATATTAAAAAATAACTTCCACCCTAACTGTTGATGGCTGCAGGCAGGCATTATTGAATAATTCAATCACTGGCTATAGAGAGCTGTCATTTAATTAGTAAGAAAGGGACAAAGCTCTGAACACCAGAAGAAAGACAGCACTGATAAGCTGTGCAAGGACAGAAGTAACTGCAGACACAGCTCACATTCTTCAGCCACTGCTCTCCACACTGCAAGCACACCACGTCCTATGGAAGAAAACTGTGCCTGTTGTCTGGTGACTGCGTACTTTAATTCGAGCTGAACTGTTATAAAGTAGATAGCATCCAAAT
Source organism: Pavo muticus (assembly GCA_016647715.1). NCBI lineage: Eukaryota > Metazoa > Chordata > Aves > Galliformes > Phasianidae > Pavo > Pavo muticus. Next base: position 2,384,859 of record JACDJE010000022.1, read on the forward strand.
AACAGTCACCTATTTCCTTTAAAGTACACAGAAGCTGTACAAGCTCTCCCCTGCTTTAGAAGTAATAGTCACCACCTATAAAAGCCATCAATCAGCTGCATGCAAAAGCAGCTCACTGCAAGGTCTGCAGAGACTGATGGCCCCGACAAAAGCACAGCTGGAACACACAGAAGAATTGAGCAGAAAAGACTACCTTTCCTACAGGAGGATCTGAAACACCAGCAAACATCCCACAGCTCACCTGCATCCACGAGCCGCGGGACCTCAGAGCGGATCATGCGCAGCTTTAGCCAGTCAGGGAGCAGCAAGGCCTCCTCTGAGGTGTCAACCAGAAAAGCAGTAGGGAGGGGCTTTTTCTCCGGGAACCATATATCCAATAATGTGTAAAAATCACCATCCCCTGCTTAAGAGCAGACAGACAAATCTTACTTATGAACGTAAGGACCTAGAATATTCTCTGTACAAATCAATCCACCAGAACGCTTTCTTGTTCAAAGGCTAGAAACAACTTAGGAATAAACACTATCAACTGGAACTGTGATCTATGTATTTGAGTGCCCAGTTCTCATCCCACAGTAATCCTTGGAGTCCTTGTTCAGCAGGGGGGGACGCACCATTTTAACATTTTCTGCCCTCTGTAGAAGGCAGCAAATAAGCCTGCAAATCCTTCGCTCCATGCAGCAATATTCTAATAGATACTACAGCTGTTAGCAAACGTTGCAAGGGACAAGTCTGGGTAGAATTAGCACTGACCTAACCTGTTACACAGATAAAGGCTCCCTGTACAGTCCACCACCCCTTGAACAAATCTGAGTATAGTTACTAACCTTGAGGTGGCCCTAGTGTCAGGAGAATAACCATGGCATGCACCACAAGGATATGCATAGTGGCTGTTTCACCACTAGTCCAACGAAGGAATACCTGATCCTGCGACTCTGACTGGAAAACAAGGAGAAAAACAGATGAGCAATGGTGAGGAAAGAACAGAAAATGAGTTGTGTGAGAAGCAGGTGAAAGGAGACCATAAGAAAGGATGAGTTTATTCAGACCAAAGTTCAATCTAGCCCCAGAATCTCCAACAGTGGCAAAAGAAGATACAGAAGGAAAACAAAGTGATTTTCAGTTATACACACACACGCTTGGTTTTGATACTACATCAACCTCCAACTATTCTCAGACCAGGAAATTTTTGAACCAGACACAGCTTCTACATTCTCAGTAGCCCACAATGGGCATATTTGGTGTTAACTCAACATTCTGCCTGCATAAGAAAGGTAGGGAGGAACTCACCCATCTGTACACCTCCTCGCCTTCCTTACTCTGCCGCATGCATTTGATGTAGCGAGAGAAGATGGAGAGAAGAGCAACAAGGACTGCATCTGACTCAGCACAGTAAGAGAGCTTGGAGAAGAGGTGAGACATGATGGTGGAGCGCTCCACTATGAGCCGGGCTACATCCTGCAAGAGGAAAAAGGTTTGTGAGGTCTCTACAAAGTAACACAGACAGGACCTGCTGCCTTACTATGCCACATCCTCCAGCTTCCATCATCAGCCCAGTTAACATGATTCTGGAGACCAACACAGAGAGTCAAGTCAGGAATCACCCAATTAGGAAGACCAAGTGATTTGCATGCATCTTGTGAAAACTGACAGCGTCTCAAGTTGTAGCACAGATGCATTCTAATGCATCCCATGAAAAGGGAGCATTTACCAGTATTTACGTAGTAAGAACAGTGTTTCTGTAAATATTTAGCAACACCCACATGTTCAGAAGGATCTATGATTGATTCTCTGCCCTCCATCACATATCCAGAAACACAACTACACAGTTATCAATTTCACATGCTCCCAAAAACCCCATCCTGCTGGTACAGCAAGCTACTGCTGCCCTGGGCAACGAGTTCAGCACATCAGGCCTCCCCGTGCAATCCCTCTGTCTTTGCAACCCCGTCTCTCACCAGAGCAAGGTCATTATGCTGTCCCTGCTCCTCCACAGGGGCATGCTGGGAGAGGTACACCAGGTAAGCACTGATGGTCTGGGGATCTGTCTCCATGTGGATGGCCTAGAATGACACAGCTCTCATTAGAGATCAGGAAGTGATGAAAATAAGCATCAACAGAAGGCAGATTATTTTGCAAGAATATAAAAACGTCAATATCACAGCCACACAGTCTGATCAGATCTGTTTTAGCATGAGTAGGATAAAGAATCATTTGCCCAGAAGCTGGTCACTTATCCCTTCCAGGTAACACCTACCTGTTGCAAGGCAACAGCTGTCGTTGCTCTAACGCTGTCAAACAGTGGCAGCCTTGGGAGGTCTCTCAGTAGCCACTGATAACCCTGCAGCAGATCAGAATCACCAGAGTCTTCTTCCATGGGGTGATCTTTCTCTTCTCCATCCCGCAGTCCTCCTTCTGACAGCACCAAAGACAAGCCCTGCAGAAATCACACAGACACAGCCCGTGCATATGAGGCCACAGCTGGACCCACCAGTTTCATACAAGTGAATAGAATAGAAACAAGCTTCAGGCATCAGGGAGCGATCCAACTGCCAGGCACACAACCTACAACATATAACTTGTTTGTTTGACAGCTACCCTGCTAAAAGTTTCAGTCCTCTGTAAGCATAATCTTGAGCTCTGCAATTCTGCCTGCCTTGACTATGCTCTAGAGCACCAGGCATTTACTAATTTACATTCCCCAAGGAAAACAGCTGCTGCCAATTACTCCTTGTACTTCACAATCTGCTGAGTCTACACCTGAACTTCACAGGAAACAGCAAAATCCAGCTTTATCTTAAAAAGGTACTGCTTGGCTGTTGGACAGAGAAGATTCTGAGCAGCAGGAAGCAGAAGTGCATTTGATAGGGCCTGGAGATTGAGATGAGTTAGCACAGAAGGATGATACAAAATACTGCTCTCAACCCTCAGCTTCCAATAAGCCCTAGTCAAGATTATTCTTCTGCTCACCTTCATGGCCAGGACCCGTGAGGCCACCTGGGAGGAACTCAGGCGTCGCAGGAAATAGTCAAGCACCTCACAGGTTGTCTGTTCATCTGCCTTGGGACCCAAAAGCAGGTCTTGCAACCGTCCAAGCAGCTGCCTTTGTTTCTGTTGTCTCTGTGGAGCGAGAAGTTGGCCTTTCCAGTGAAAACAAATTTAGGATGCACAGAAAGCAGGTAACAGAACTGGCCCCCAGAGACCACTCACCTGGCGTTTCTTGGCACGCTGCTCTTTACTCTCACCCTCCTCCTCTTCTTCACCCGAGGTTGACTCATCAGCAGCATCATGAAGCAAGAATTCACAAAGGCACTGCACAGGTAGGACATCCAAGGAGCCCTCGCTGGACTGAACCAGATCTGCCAGCCATGGCATTGATTGGGATGAAGCCTAGGAAGCAGGAGGATGACAATGCAGGATCAGCAGAACATAGATGCAGCACACCAATCATGTCATTCCTGAGCAATAAATCACCTTCTCCTGCACCACACTCAGCTCCCTTCTGCCCCTCACTCTGCTCAAGCTTTAAAGAGAAGAGGTCAGATCCTAACTTTGCCAATCCATCAGCGGAGCTTACCTGTCTTTGAATGATGTTGAGAAGAAAGTCAGGATGGCGACTTCGGCACAGGAGGTGGCCCAAGCGGAGAGACTGGTTCAGGCTCTTCACCTGCTCCAGGACATGCGGTGGAGGCCTGCGGGGAGGGCCCCTGCCAGAGAAACAAGAGGTTAATCACAGACAAGGCATACTTTCATTGTGGTGATCAACCAGCTCAGCAGTGCATGAAGGCTACACACAAGTTGCAACACATATCCTGCATGTCCCACCCCCACCAACCTCCTTATTAGCAGCAGGAGTTCCTGACCAGGATTAACTGGAATTTCCTAATACCAACAATACAAGGGTACTCACTGAGGGTCCAGACTTGTCAGCTGGGATAGCAAGAGGCTGCTGCTCTCCGTTATGGTTTGTTTTGTGGATGCAGCAGCCAGATGACCCTCAAATGCAAGAATCTCCTGTTTTTCCCTCTGGGAGATTTGAAGCTCACGATTAATCATCTCTGTGCGTGTCTCCTCATCCGTCAAAGTACATTGAGGATAGGAGTAATTACTGAGAAAACAAGCAAAAAACAGTTATCTTGTCCCGTTCAAAATGTATGAAACAAGCAATGTCCCCATGTTATTGGCTCTATTAGGGAAAACACACACACAAAAACAGGCAGCTTTCCAGCAGTGCCAGGGAGACTGAGAACCTTCCAGCAAATTTACACTGCAGTCACCCCTGGCTGGTTATATTCTCTTGGGGGAATAGGAATACTCCTTTCCCACTCAAACAGCAGCACTACTGCCAGCTCCGCTAAAAAGGAAGAAGCCAATAGACGTGAGCTGAACTCAGAAATACACCATTTATAGAGGGATCTAGACATACTAACTTTGTCATGACCATTTCCATCAGCATCTTTAGAGAGGGGTACTCCTCCCACGCAGCCAGACCTGCGGCACAGAAGAGAAAGCTATTCAGGAAAACAGGAAAAAGTCAGAGCTTTTACAGAGCTTCTATCACAATCCAAGTCATGGAGACGCAAGCTTACTTTGGAACATCCCACCACATTCAGGGCACAGACACCGACTCCAGTCGCGTGCCGGTCCAAACCCCCATACTGTTTCTTTTTGCACACAGGGACCATGCAGCACAGCACAACTTGCAGCACCTTAGCCAGTTTTTGCAGCAGAACTGGTACCCTGAAAAACGTTCACTCACCAATGTTTTCAGGATTGAATGCAGCCACTACAAGCAGGAGAGGCCAGGCCTTCCAGTACAGGGTAGAAATAGCTAGATTTGGAGGCTGGTACCTACAAAAAACCATCAACAGATACAAGCAATTTGGTTACTGGAAGCCACTACAAAACTGTTCTTCATAATCATAAACTGCTTGAACTTGGCAACACCAGATCGGTGGTTTTCAGGAAAAAAAAAGATAAATCTCTTTCAAGTGTGAGAGCAGAGTTCAGCTGAAGGTTTCTAGAGCAGAAAGACCAGAGATCTCACAAAGAAAAGACCATCCCGTGACTCAGAACTACCTCTGCCTAGGAGAAATTCTCACCAGAACACAACATTGAAAAGATTTCTCTGGGATTTCATCACTAGAAATTACAACTGGAAAAAGCATCCTGAAGCCTGTGAACTAGAATTGCCCGTCGTAAAGCGAACATGAACTACATCACACTGAGATTATCTATGTGACAAGCCTTACCCTGGGGGTAACTGAATATTTTCTGGGTGGTGATAAGTGCACAGATTTAAGACAGCATCAATCAGCTGGATTCTCTCTACCCTGAGGACCTCAACATCTGGAGGAGAGGAAAAGACAAAGCAAGTTATTGACCAGTCTACCTTGCTGAAAGTCCTTCAAGAAAACCAACAAAGCAACAAAAATTCAGCTTCAAGCAACTGTGTTATTGTGGCCTTGTTCTCATGATATTACAGGATTAAAAAGCCACAACCCAAAAAGCAGCAACACTTAAAACAAGCCATAAGGATGGACTGGGACATAAATGAGAAGACCACAGAACACGTGGGTTCATTTCTTTAACTTCCAACACTTTCGCTTCTGAATGGCCTAAAAATTCTGTTCATTTTGTTGTCTGGATAAAGGACTGAATTGAATTTAGAAATGGTAGCTCAAATCTCAGGGTGGCAAATCACAGCCTCTCATCCTCAACAAAACCAGGATTTCCCAGACACCCCATCGATTAGCAACGGGCAGAAACAGTGGGAGAAAATGAGAATCTTCTCCAGTGAGAAAGCAACAGCAATATACGCCTGGCTCTGAGCCAAACGCTTAGCCATCGAGATTCAAACGTGCTCTGAGCGATGCAGAGGCTCTCTGGAATCTGGTAGGAGCTGCCTCAGCTCTGAGCGGTGCTAAGCAGACACAGACAGAAGGAACCACTTGCTGGCTGAAGCTCTGTTACAGTCTTACCATCTGCTTGCACAGCTGCAGCACGCTTCACCAAGTGGTCGGCAAGCTCCATGGCATCTGCAGGGCCGAGGGGAAGGTCCCGTGACAAACCGATCACCAGGATCCGCATCAGCGTGTCTTCAAGGATGGGCACCTCGGAGCAGAGGCGAAGGAAGAAGCTGCATGAGACAACAGACATCAATCATGCTTCTCTTGACAGCAGCACGAGGATTGCCGAAACCCTCCACAGACCTTACAGCTCACCTGAGCAGAAAATAAAGCACAGTTTAGCTTCCAACCATTTGCCTGGCCTCCAGGTCCAAATGCAACTATCTGAAACAAACTGCTTGCATTGCTTTGTACCTCTGCACTTCAGTCTGTGCAAGTCTGAGCTTCCTAACATTACACCAGTATAAGCCATGCAGTACAGAGCTGTCCTCACAATTACAGCATTAAGACACAGAACAGCTTGGCACAGGGAAAAAGAATCAAGGAAGAAGAACAGAGAGAGACTGGAGCAACAGTCACCGATTTTAGGCAGCGTAACGGATGATGAAAAAACAAGCACAGTTCCAAGCCTTTCCAACACAGAGCTACATAAAGAAGCTCCAGAAAACACCAGTTCCTTTGCCTCTAGTTAAGTAGCTCTGCCTCTGTACCCAGCTACAGATGGAGCACACACTCACTTGCGGTCGCTCTCAGGGGGCCAGTTGTCCCATTTGTAGTAGGTCTCCGGCTGCTCTGTGAAGAGCACCTTGTGGAGGCTGTCAGGACAAAGAGGACAGTAAACATCATCTGTGTGAGTCTCAAGAACACATTCAACAGTTCATTTTCCACAATGAAAAGACATCAGACAGAAGGATAACAAGGGGTCCACAAGAATCATTTGTGATCAGATAACTGGAAATTCCTTGTGGAACAAAAAGGACACATGCAAGGGTCTTTACAACGTGCCATACGCTGTTGGGAAAGGGACTGGATATGCACAGTAGGTTCCCAAGCTGACTCTCACCAGTGCACATAGTCCTTCGGAGCCAGCTTGCTGATGGATGGAACAACTGTATGAAGCCACCAGACAGCATCTCGTTGGATAGCAGCAATTTGGTTCTGGAAAGACCGCAGCACTTCCAAGTCTGAAAGACAGTCAGATTACAAAACTACACACATACAGGAATGCCATCCAGAGCAAAGCAGGAGATGGCAGTCATTTCAAGACCAGGCAGTAACCAAGGCTCTGAACATTAAACTGGGAAGAAATCAGAGCCTTTAGCATCCCAACGCTGACAGCACAGCACACATGCATCACTTTCTGATGCATGCTGCAACAAACTCCCAAAACATAGTACAGATGAATAAAGACCATGAGAAGACATCTCAGCAGTGCCTTCAGGGCTATCCCAAAAGCTCTGCCATCTCAGAATCATGTACTTGGTAATCCTTACTGCTGCCCCTCCAAGTGTGACTCTGTCCCACAAAAGGCACCCATCTATTCAGCCAACATGCAAATGCCACATCTACACACAATTCTGTTGGTGACAGGTAACAGCATGCAGCCCCATACCTCTATTCAGAACAGTGGCAAACACTTCTTCCTAATTCTAGCTGTAACGTTCACTCAGTCCCAGCACTGCCAGGAGATATCTAACAAAACACCCATCTTCAGAGGGAATCTAGGTTATTATCTTACTCTTTTTCTCTCCTTTGTCCCAGGCGATTCCAGCCTCTTTCACCTGGGCTGTGATACCAAGCATCATGGAGACAGCTAGAAGATCAGTTATGTGGATGACAAACCGCTCCTGAAAACAGACGTGAATCAAATTACAGCCATCTCTGGAAAAGTGTTTCATCATAAAAAGGTCATGGCTGTCTGGAAATGGAATATGGAAGATCTGCTATGAATTGCGAGACACAAATACTGAGTCACTCAGATAACAGGGAAAAAGAAATATCTGTCAGGAAAAACAAACTAATAAACCAAACAGATGGAGAAAAGCCCAGCACACCTCTGGTACCACCCAGCAACACACGGATCAAACAAAACACTACCTTGAATTCCATTTCTGCATACTGGGCCTCCTTCCGTTCCTGCATAAGGCCCAGGCAGAAGGCCTGGAAGTTGATCTCATGTTTTGTTTGCTTGATGATCTCTCGCAGCAGCGCCCGCGAAGCCCGCAGGTAATCATCCTTAGTGGTCAAAAGGTCCTGGAACACCATTGCTAGGTACTGAGGGAAAACAGGACTTTCAGTGCACTGTAAATATCAGCACCCACAGAACAAAAAGCACATCGTTTGTCACTCAGGCACCAGTGAGCTATAACACATGTTTCTAATGAAATTCCATTAGCACAAGGTTGGTCACTCTGAATGTGGGAGCCAGAAGATGCTCACACACATTTATCCATAACAAGTTAAACAAGGTGATTTCAAAACAGTATGACACACATTGCACAGCTGTCTGTGGGAAGACTTCATCTGAGCCACAGTTCAGCTAAAACTCTCAGGCAGGGATCTGGGCCCACCAGTAGTCACACAAGACACCACACCTACCTTTGGCGCTTGCTCTGAGCTGTGCTGAAGAACAGTGTACAGGATCTGCATGTTATTGGGATTTCTTGCATTTGAAAGTTCATTGAAAATCACAAACTTAATCGTAGTTCCCAGGTTATCTCTGTGTGCATTCAGCAGCTCCCTGCAAGGGAAGACCAGAGGTTTGAAAGTTGAGATTTCAGCTAGACTCATGTTCTGATTTTTCTTTGAAGTGTTTAACATGCAAAAATAAAGGTGGCAGAGCAGTAGGTATGTTCAGAGATACCAAACGACTACTGAAGGGTTTCCAGACCAACAACATCCTTTTGAATGTGACACAACCTCCCATGGCCAAAGCAGATATTTAACAAGTCTATCCAGAGCCAAGGCCCTGGGCACATCTTCCGGAGTGCTCTCCCTCTGCCCATCACAGACGTAGTCACTCACTCACCTGACACACAGCATGTAGTGATTGAGAAGGACCTTTGGCTTGAGACGAATTTTGATCAGGTTGGAGATAACTTCCATGTCCTCTGAGCTGTGAGTGTTGCAGTTCATACAAACAGACATCAGCAAGTCCTGCGCTGGCTTGGTCAGCTGCAGAGGAAGAAGAGGAAAACTGCAGCCACTGGCCAGCACAGACCAGAAATGCAACTCGCCTTCCCGGCTGAATTTCAGACCAGGTCCAAGAAATTCAAGGTCCAGCAGTCTCCATCCTTACCTTTGGATTCTGCAGCCACATCTCCAGCCTTTGCACAGCCATCTGTCGCACCTCTTTGTAGCCACAGGTTGCTGTCAGCAGACGAAGGAGGTTTCTGGACACATTATCCATGGGCTGGCGCCGGTTGAGTTGGTCCCGCAGCATGTCCAGCACATACTCCTCCACACTCTCTGCAAGGTCGTCGTACCTGGGCAATACAAACTGCATTTCATTCACTTCCTCCCAAGCCAGCTCTGCCGTGCTTCACTGTGTCCACAGATCAGCATTCTTTCTTGCTCATGATAAACACCACAAAAACAAATCTACTCATTTCTGCTGATATTCAACACTCCTAGCAAGTGTCATGGGACAGCTCATGCAGAGGGAGCTCTCTGCCACAGCGCTTCAGGAGTGGGTGAGCACAGACAGATCTGCCACATGGCTGCACCGGGAAAGGAAAGCACTTCACCTGGGCATGAGCTGGCCTTCCTGTTCTGGGCTCATCTTCTCCTCTGCAATCAGCAGCTCACTCTGGCTGTCTTCCTCCTCTGTCATGGAAGGGTGTGGGCTACTTCCTACAAGAGATCAGCACAAAGCACACATCGTGAGACAACTCTTTCTGCCACTTATCGCTCACACTTACACCTCCTCACATATCACATACAAGCACATTATTCGAGCCTTCTGCCGCTTGCCCTCAAAATGAAGGGCAGCAAAGAGGGGAAAAGCAATGCCAGAAACTAAATATCTGCTCTAGAGGACTCCATCAAGTAACACACTGTTCACATCTGTCTGTAAGCCCTTGCTACCATTTCTTAAACATCCACTTACCAGCACTAATGTCCCCACCACTACGACCAACTTCCCCATGCAAGAGCATGCTCTTAGGAGGCATCTTTGTGTTAAAAGCTGTTTGGATGTTCTCCACAAATGTCTTGCAGTGAGGGCTGTCCACCCAGATGCGCTCTCCAAGGGAGTCCTCAATGTAAACCTACAGGAAAGAAAGCAGCAGAGAACACAAACCACACTCAAGCTTTCTCATACAACTTGCCCACCACTGACTCAGCCCAGCAGAATCATCCTTTGTTCAACAACCTTGACAAAGATCTCTGGCCAGTTCTCATCCTCTTCATAAGCTGCCATGAGAAGGTTGCAGGCCAAGACAGACACGAGGCTATTCCCTTTAGCTTTGAAATTAATAGAGGCATCTCTTCGGAGCAGGCTACACAACGCCTGGAAGATCATATAAAAAAAGAAACAAAACAGACAAAAAATTTAAATTACATACCCCAAAACCATACAGAAAAGCTTTAGAAAAGGAGCTACAAATCTCAGTAACTTGCCACAGAACTGCAGTATTTACAAAGGCATGCTAACTACGTTCTGGCCAGACAGCAGCTGCAGCTATGCTCGTGATGTGGTGGAACCCCAGAAGTATACTTCAGAAACATACAGTAAGGTGCTTCAGGAAGCCCAGGAGTCCCACATGACACAGCCCTCACCTCGATAACTCCTTCAGTGGCAAATATATTTGGTTTGATTTTTGCCAGGTACATGAGGCTCAGGTACAGCGTGGTATCAGGTTTGGCTCGGTTCATTTTCAGCTGCTTGGCCGCTCCACACAGCACCCCCTCGATGCGGTCATCGTTACCTTCAGCCTCTGCTGCCTCAATTTCATCCAGCAGCACCGTGGGGACAACTGCAACAACCAACACACAGGCACCAGTTTTTACCCTCACACAAAACAACCTGCCCTGACGTGCTGCCAGAATCAGCACCCAGGAAAGCAAAACATGGATCCACACCTTGAATACTGGGCTCAGTTTTGGGCCATCCCTTCCTTCCCCTTACAGGTGGGATGTAACAGGACACCTAATACAAGACTGACATTGAGGCCCTGGAGCACGTATAAAAAAGGGCAAGGAAGCTGTGAAGGATCTGAAACACAAGTCTTACAGGGAGAGACTGAGGGAACTGGGATCGTTCACTCTGGAGAAGGCTCAGGGGAGACCTTACTGCTCTCTACAACCGTCTGAAAGGAAGTTGTAGCAAGATGGAAGTCACCTTCTGCTTGCAGGTGACAGTGACAGGATGAGAGGTGATGGCCTTAAGTTGCACCAAGGGAGGGTCAGGATTAACATTAGCAAAAAGAGAAAGGCTCCCAACAAGCTGAACCCCAATACAAGGCTGTGCCCTGCTGTGACCCGGCCCTTACCTTCGATGGGGATGACAGACGGTTCCTTGATGGAGGGTGAGATAGCCCGCTTCTCCGCCACGGCCGCCTCGGCCAGGCGTCCCAGGGCGCTGAGGGGCGGCGTGGCAGACAGCTTGGGCCGCTTGCTCAGTCCGCCCAGCCCCGCGGGGCCCGAAAGCGCGGCAGCCGAGTCCCGTTTGCGCTCGGAAGGCAGCCCGGCCGGCGCCGGCTTCAGCAGAGTGACGGCGGCCTTGCCATCGCCGCCCTGCCCCTTGGAGCCCAGTGCAATGAAGTCTCCCGGCGGCGGGTGAGCTGCAACGGACGACAACCGTGATGGGGACCGCGACGGCAAGCGGGACAGCCCCCGCCCCGGCCTCTCGGGCGCGGCCTCAGACTCACCGGAGGGCTTAGGCGCGGCGCTGGGCCGCCGAACGGCCGCCGCCTTCGGTCGGTTCATGGTGCCGCCGCGCGCGTACCCCGCCACCGGCCCACCGCCCCCACGGCCCGGAAACGGAAGTTTCCCCCCTGGCCCTGCCCAGAAGGCGGAAGCGAGGCGTACGCTCCCACTGCCGGGGCGGTATCAGCGAGCGGCCCCTCCCGCCCCGCCATGGGTGCGTGGAGATCGCGCCGCCTAGTGGTGGGAGGTCGCGGAGCGGGGAGTTGGGGGACGGTGTGAGGCGCCGCCCTGCGGGCTGGAGTGGAACTGCAGTTCTGAGGTCACGGGGGATTGGGAACTGGGAGACGTGGGGGAAATTGAAAGGTTTGGGGAACAGGGAGACATGGTGGAGAATAAAGGGGAATTGTGGGACATAAGGGTGAACTGGGGGGCATGAGGGATTGGGGAGCATGGGGGAGAATTGCGGGACGTGTGAGGACAGAAGGACACCCGGACACCAAGCCCTCTGTGTGCCTTTATTGCAGATGGGGCCGTGGGCACACACCCCTCACCCCACACTGATGACATAGCATGGAGCCCCCACCCCATCCCCACATCCCCTGCCCCCATCTGCAGCAGCAGGTGACAGCAGGTGGCAGTCCCTGGCGCTGTGTTACCATCCTGGCCTTGAGGGCTGGAGCAGGAACGTGCACAGTAGGTCATGGCAAGGCAAGGCAGCCCCGTGCCCCCCCAGCTCACAGCCACTGCAGGGAGAAGCCCTGGCTGAGCCCGAGGCCGAGGCTGCTGACAGTGAGGACCTGCAAGACAGAGTGGCTGAGCTCCTCCAGCTCTTACACAGTGACCTCAACCCTCCACATAGCACAAGAGCAGCATCCTCCCCCTCCTGCCCCCCACCAATGAGGGCTGGGAGAGGAGGGATGGGCACCCCCAGGACAGAGCACACCAAGACAAAGCCATACCTGGTTGTCCAGGTAGGAGAAAGGCTTCTCCTGTCCGTCCAGGAGGACCTTGCTGGGCGGCTCCTGCACTCCATAGAAGCTCACTGCGTCGATGGTGACATAGGTGGCCTCGGTGCTGGCATGGAGGACGTTGGAGGTGAAGATGTTCTGCAGAAGGCGGTGGTGTGAGCACGAGGTGTCCCAGACACCCTCCTGCCCTCCCCACCATGTCCCACCTCTGTGGCATTGAACACCAGGTAGGAGTAGTTGCCCTGCTCGAAGGTGTCCAGGCTCTCGCCATCATCCCAGAAGAGGTCCCCCCAGGCAGTGGCACGTGGGGACAGGGCCACAATGAGACGCAGCGGGTTCCCTCGGGTGGCCTTGCTGGTGATCCCGGGTTTCTGGATTTCAAAGGAAGCTGTGGGGCTGGCTGTGTGCCCGGTATGAGGGGGGGAGGGCTACGACATGCTGAGGACTGAGGAGGGACACATCGTGGAGCAGGGGACTCCTCCGAGACTGTCCCCAGCCCAGGGAGGTGGCAGCAGGGAGCTCACCTGTGTGGGCAGGATGGAACCCTCCCGGAGATGCAGGTTGAGGTGGTCCAGGGGGGCTGACAGCTTCAACATCTCCCCACTGCTATTCACAGAGGAGCCCTGGGAGGGAGCAAAGGACAAAGGGGGGTCAGGGACACAGTGATGGGCACGGGCATGGGGCCAGGAAGCAGCTTCTCAGGTAGCAAGCCCCACAGCTGGTGATGCTCCAACACTTCAGCATCCCTTGAGAGCCTCATCCAAATCATCCAAAACCTGAATGCGAGTGCCATGGTGCTCCTCACCGTGTAGAAGTCGTACCACACACCCTGGGGGAAATAGCCCAACACCGAGTCTGCGCCGGGCTCCAGCACCGGTGTCACCAGCAGGCTCTGGCCCCACAGGAACTGCCTGTCCAGCCCATACGTGGCCACATCCCAGGGGAACCTGCAGTGGGATGGAGACAATGCTACCATCAGCTACTCCTCCACAGCCCAACCACAGCCAGCATCTCACCAGCTCCTGTCGGGATGCTCTTACTCAAAGAACAAAGGTCGGGCGACGGTTTCCCCTTGCAAGTGGGCACGGTGGAAAAGTGTGTAGAGGAAGGGCAGGAGGGAGTAGCGGGTGAGCAGTACATCCTTCATGGCCGTCCTCGCCGAGGGGCTGAAAGCTGTGGGGTCCTGGGCCTGGAGGATACACAGGGTGTCAACAACTGCCCCATCCCCACCCACATCCCCATCCCCATGGGGAGAATGTGCCTGCATCCCCCTGCATTCTACCTTCTACATCCCACATCTCATACTCTAAATCCAGCATCCTGTATCCAACATCCCAAATCCCACATCCTGCATCCCATATCCCACGTCCCGCCCAAGACCTTCTCATTCTGGGTGTTGTGGTTGCGGGAGAAAGGGTAGAAGGCCCCGAGCTGCATCCAGCGGGTGCACAGCTCCTCCGAGGTGCTGCCGGAGAAGCCACAGATGTCGGCCCCAACCAGTGGGATCCCAAACAGGCTGAAGCTCAGCATCCCTGCAGACAGGTGGGCAGAGATGCTCAGCAGAGTATGGGGAGTTTTGCGGTCTCCACCACCTCCCTAACGTAGGATGAAAGGAAATCCCAGCAGGGCTGGGGTGCTTTCTGGGGAAGGACGGGGCTGTGAGATTGTACCACCCACCTGGGATGGAATAATACATGTCCTTCCATTGGCTCCGGTTGTCGCCCAGCCAGTGACCCGAGTACCGGCCCTGGCTGGGGAAGGTGGAGCGGGAGATGACAAAGGGACGCTTTCCTCGGATCTGGATCAAGGCGCTGGAAGGCAATGGGGAGACCCAGGAGCAGGAGGTGAGAGCTGCCCTGAGGAGTCTCCTTACCCCTTAAATGTCTACAGACAGCTCTGGGAGTACGAGTAGCGCAGTCCCTGGGCTTGGAACAGGACCGGCTTTATCCTCCCTCCTCTCCTCGTTCCTCTGCGCGAGGCTGTGAGCAGCCACAGCGTCGCCCTTCGGCTCAGGCACTCAAACCCCACTTCTTTTCCTACACTGACATGGCTGAGCAGCACGGTTTCACCCATCCTATCCCCAGGGTGCTCGGGTACCTCGCCGTCGCTTCGGCTTCCTTCAGCCCGTAGAGGTTGTGCAGGTTGTAGTGCACCGAGGCGTTCTGCTTCGCTGAGGCACACACCGTCTTGGCGGACAGGGAATTGCCCAGCACAGCTGCCGGGAGGGACAGCCACCATTGGCATTTGGTGGAGAGGGTGAGGGGCACAGAGCCCCCCATGCTGCAAACTGAGCTCCCACGGCAACTCCCATCCCACGCCCAGTGCAGCCACAAGCGTGCAATGCTTGGGTATGGAGATCGGCAAGTGAAAGCAGGGATGGGCACGTTCAGGGTGCAGAAGAGAGATGTGATGCTTTGGAAGAACGGCTTTCCTCCACAGCACTCAGTTTTCAGCATCATGAGAGCACGCGGTACCTACCAGCGCAGCCTGCATCTCACCGCCCTCCTTACCCGGCGTGTACGGGGGGCTGTCGAGCTCTCCAGGCGGGCAGCCCTCTTCAGACCCATCCATGAAGTTGGATGGCTCGTTCATGTCCTGTGAAAACCACAGAGCAGTGTGAAGGGGGAGCTGTTAGGGATCAGTGACGTCTAAGGGCAGCACAAGAGGGGTGTGCTGGAACCCACAGGCTCCAGGCTCCCTCCCACACCACCAGCAACATTGAGCCCCTTTGCCCACACACACAGATGGTCACATATGTGGGGTGGTGTCCTGCCAAAACGCAACGAAGCAGAAAAGCAGCACTTGGGGAATGGCTGCTGCTCCAGGAGCAGGGAGATGGCACCAGCCAACAGGGAGCACTTACGATCCAGAGGCCATCGAAGGGCACGTGGGTGTGGAAGCGCTGCAGGTTCTCCAGCCACCACCGGTGTGTGTCCATGTTGGAGAAGTCGGGGAAGGCAGTGTAGCCAGGCCAGACCTGCAGGGACATGGCAGAGCAGTGCTTCAGCAGGGCAGAACGCTAAGGGGAAGGAGATACCCGGATGCTGTGAGCATGCTGAAGGACCCAGGGCTGAAACAGGCAATAAAACCAATGGTAAAATCCAGGCTGACTGCTTCGAGGGCTGGATGCTGTGTGTGCAGCATCCCCCCCGAGCACCTCAGGGTGAGCTGGAGAGCAGCGTCTGCCTGCATGTGCCAGTGATGGGGAAGAGCTGTGATTTCTCTGTGTTCCACCTCACTTTAGGAATTACAGCGCTGGAATTACAGAGTTGGGTCATTTTTCCCCTTTGTTTTAGACTGTTAAAAGTTACAGTAGGAGAGGGAGAGGCAGGAGGAGCAAGTGGCTGTGAATGGGTAACAAACTGGCTGTGGGTCCAGAGCAGATTGGAGGCGCTTGAGCATCACAGGCAACCTCTTCCCACCTCAAAAACGGGAAGGGAGAGGATCAGATGATCGGCCTCAGGCAGAACCACCAACCCCGCTGCACTCATATGACTTGCCCTTGTGCCTCTGCCGGGGCAGGAGCTGGCTCTGGAGGCGGGTGGAGATGCCACGAGGTGAAATGTGGAAAAAAGAGCAGGACCGGGCCCTGGCAATCAGCCGCCTGCCTTCTCCTCCAGCAGGAGGGAAGAAATCCCAGCCCAACTCCTGCAAAGCCCCCAGGATTTCCCCCAGCTCCTCACCTGCCCAATCAGTGGCTGCCCCTGGGTGGTGTTTAGGAACAAACCGCGTCTCAAGCCATCATCAAAAGGCCAGTAGGAGCCGCGTGGGCTGGTGCTGCTGATGCCGGGGTCCTGGGGATGGAGCAGAGGGTCAGTACCTCTCGGCCCCTTCCCCCTGCAATGCCAGTGTGATTCAGAGAGCACAGTCAAGGCAGGGTCAGCCAGAGCCCGTACACGGCGACTGTTTCAACCAAGAGGAACAGAAACTTGCTTCAACACTTCCAGGCTCATTTTCTAAAATGTCACTTCTGCAAGTCCCCAGGACCCGTTATGGGCTTTTGGAGGGGGGGTAAATATAAGAAATCATGCACTTATGCAAGAAGCATCAGGTCACAGCTTGGGCTACGAAGGGGACTTCAGTCTGTCCAGGGCAACCCAACGTCCCCTCCCAGGGTCCGTTTCATCCCCAGGAGCCCCAGCCCTTGCCGTCCGCAACGAGCAGAACCACATCCCATTTCCTGGCAGTGGGACATCACCGCAGGGTCACGAGAGCTCAGCACCGGTGGGGAAGTGGGGATTCCTGTGTCGAGCACCCACGAGTTGAACCCAGACCCGGCCACAGACCCATGAGGATGAGGAGCCCACCTCCCCGTGCTCACGCAGCAGATGGGAGCATAGTGCAATAACCTGGCCCATATCTCAGCACTCCCTGCCCTTACAGGGGATTTCCAATGGCAGATTGCAGACGCTGACAAAAATCCCCAGTCCTGGAGCTGGCTGACACCACCCAGGCACCGAAGGGGGCCATGAGCTGCCCCCGGTCCCTGCCTTGCGGCCACCGAGCCCAGCTCTGGAGCAATGACAGCCCTGAGCACGAGTGAGACGAGTACCAAGATCATCACATAGTGCTGCCCGTGCTTGTGGAGATCTTCCACCAGTGAGGGGAGGGAGGCGAATTTCTGGGGATCGAAGGTGAAGTCCCGGTACCCGTCCATGTAATCAATGTCGTTCCATTGCGCATCCTGTGGGGAATGGGCTCAGAGCAGGCAGCAGCACACAGCTCCCATCCCTCCCTCCTACCATGGGGTACCTGTGGGATCTGGAAGTTCCTCATGGCCCTTGCAGTCTGCCAGGTCTCGTTGCTGGAGCCGTAGCCCCAGCGGCAGAGGTGGAAGCCGAGCGCCCAGAGCGGCGGCATGGCCGGGAAACCTGCAGGGTATCCAAAAGCAAAGTCAGCATGGCAAAGGGAAGGGAGAGGAAGGGGGTGGAAGAGGAAGGGAAAAGGGGAGATGGAGCATGGGGTGGCCACATGGTGCTCCTGGAGGGATGGGGATGGGGTGCAGGCATGGAGACAAAGGGAAGAGCACTCAATGGTGTGAGCGCTTACCTATCACCTCCTGGTACTGCTGGATGACCATGTTGGGGTCGGGCCCCAGGAAGATGTAGAAGTCCAGCACACCTCCAATGGTCCTCCAAGTCAGGCCCGGGGCAGGCTGCAGGGCCACCTCTTTACACAGTGGGGAGAAAAGGACAATGAGATCTGGGGAGCATCCCAGCACGGGGCCGGGCAGCACCACCACGACACAGGAAAGGAGAAATCCCTGCGGGTGTCCAGGGCTCACACCATCACAGGCTGGGCTGATCACTGGTTTATACATGGGGAAAGCTCTCTATGAACACACTCTTCAAGTTGAAAGCTGTGCCTTCTGTTGGCCCCCACTTAAAAACCAAACGCATGCATTCCTTCATATCCCTCCTCAAAGTTCATTTCCAAAGTGAATAATGAATTGAGAGCTCCAGTGCACAGGACTCAGGGCGACCCCGGGTTTTTCACATGGCTGAGCCCTCAGACCTCAGCTGGGTGATGCATTTCCCTGTGCTCTGCCCCACGCTCACCCTGGGAAGCAGAGCTGCAATGAAGCTGAGCACAGCTGGAGCCCTGCTCTGAGCAGCACGGTCCCAGATGGCTACTGGGGGGGGACGGGTGGCCGCCAGTGCCATCCCTGGCAAAGCAGGACCCTGTGGGGCTACCAGCAGGAGGGTGCTGCAGGGCACAGGCGGCACAGCTGGGGACAGCTGGGGACAGCGTGGGCGGCATCCCCGTCTGGGCAGGAATCGCACACCATGACAGCCTCAGGGCAAGGCTGCTTTGGGCAGATGGGAAATGGGCACAGAGCTGCATGTGAGGGACTCGCTTTTCCGACAGCAATTCAGCAGCCGGGTGTGTGGTTAAACTGCTCGGCAGTTGCTAAAGAGCCTCGCTTCAGCCAGGAAACAGATGGCTCAGCTCAATAACGGAGCCATCGGACCACATCTTTTCCCTTTTATAGCTTCCTCTTGCCCCAAGATCCCGAACCAACGCCACACACCTACCCATGGCATTGCTGTTGAGGAGGAAAACCCCGTGGGCATCGCCGCCCTCCTCCATCAGCAGGTAGAAGGGGTGAGCGCCGTACAGGTTGAAGGATTCCTGTAAGCAGGGGTTGCCTGGTGAGAGAGCAGCTCCTGGGCAGAGCAGGTCAGCCCAGAGCCACGAGACTTGGGCTATCCAATGTTCCCAAGTCACATCAGCTGCCACCACCCAGCCAAGCATCTGTCACCCCATGGAGGGCATGGCAGGGAGGTGAGGACAGTTTTGGAGCTGGCAGCCACAGGAGCTGCTTCTCCCTTGCAAGCTGCTGAGCTGCGCCCAGGGCAGCCACACCACAATCTGCTGCATGGACCAGAAAGTGCTCAGGGCCATCAGGACACACGTTTTGCAATTGCACTGAATTCCTCCCCACGACCGCTCCCTGTCCCAGGGGTACCATGGGGGCCACATCACGGGCCCAGAGGGTGAGGGTGTTCCAGTCGAGGCTGTGCAGCAGAGTGCTGCGGTGCTCCCCCAGCCCATACAGGAACCTGGAGGGCAGCGTGGTGGAGATCTGCAGGAACTGATCGGCGAAGATCAGGGGAGCCACGGTGGTGTTGAGCCTGCCGGGTGACACAGCGGGAGAGAGGGTCACCAGGGGATGGTAATCCCCTCGCTGTGATGTGCCCTTCCCTCTAGAAGCATCTCGACGGCAGCAAAGCAGTGCGTCCCATCCCACTTCCAGCCCTGTCAGGGCAGACCGGGGTCTGGGTGGTGGCACATCCTGACCCCAGCCAGCCTGACCCGGCACAGCCGTTCATTTGACACCGGCAGTTTCCACTCCGGTTATAATTAACCACCGAGGCGATGCGGCTGGGGAGTTCTACGCCTGCCCTTGCTGATAAGCAGCTCCCGAGGAAAGGACAGACCACAGGGCCCAAAATGGGAGGGAGGAGGACAGGACAGGATCCGGGGGAGTGCTGGGACACCCTGCCCTGCGCTGAGCACTGCAGCTCCCCATGGCTCAGCACGGGCAAAGCCGTGGAGGGGACCGGAGCAGCACAGTGAAGCCACTGCCGTTTCTTTCCCCAAAAGCCCAGACCCAGCGCTTTCTGGGGAGTTCCCACACCATGGACAGCTCTCTGGAGAAACCCAAAAGCGAGGCCAAGCAGGCAGAGCTGCGGCCCTTTGCTGGTCCTTTCCCCAAGCCACCAGGTCCATCCCTGGTGACACACTGGGGACCCGCATCCCACGGCTGTGCCTCACTCAAGACACAGTTTGGAGCTGCTCCGACACTGGTGAGGATTTGGGGTATTGTGCTGGTTTGGGGATAGGTGCTGACCCCACCCAGTCCTGCATGGCCACGTTTCCAGCCTGCATGGTGAGAAGGCCACGTGCTGCTGTGTCCCCATGAGAGAACCACAGCTCGTGGCAAGGATGAAAGCAATGACAACTAATGGATTGAGATGCATAGGTGCGTCTTTCCCTAAGGAAAGCCCTCAAGGGGCACACTGAATCCCACTGAGGGAAGGATGCATAGAGGAGGTGGGCTCTTACAGCACTGTCCCTGTCCCTTGGCGCCGCAGCAGCACCCCAAAGGGGTCCTGGGAGAACTCCAGGCTGTAGATGGGGTTTTCTGCTCTCTTCATCACTCGGGGAACTTCCAGGGGCACCTCATACCGGGGCTTGGCTGCATCGGTTATCTGCAAGGGGGAGAAAAGACACTATGAATAGCAGCAAAGCAGGAGGACAAAGGGCTGGAGATGCTCACTGAGGACACGCGTGCTCATGCCAGGAGCACAGCAGCTGCCAGCCCCTCTCTGAGCAGGGGATGGTCACCTGCAGATGTGGGACAGAGTGCAGAGCTCCGGAAGAGAGCTGGAGGCACGCTCACCTTGATGAGCAGCCGTGTGTTCGTCTGGAACTCCACGTCCATCCTCAGCACCTGGATGTCCTTGGGGTAATAGGCCTTCTCCCTGCGCACCAGCAGCCCCGTCATGCCCAGCGCCGTCTGGTTGAGGCTCTGCACCACATAGCTGGGGAAGTTGGGTGGGTAGAAGCACCAGGGCACCCCCCGCTTGCCCCCCACTGCAGGGAGGGTCTCGATGAAGCAGCACCCCCGGCTCTCGCACAGCTCCTGGGTCACCACCACACTCCTTTCAGGGTAGCAGTCATAGCGGTGGCTCTCAGGGACCAGGTGGCATTGGGAAGATGGTGCAGGGCCGTGCCAGCCCCTGGACACTTGTCGCAGCACCCAGACGGTGATGGTGCTCAGCAGCACGGCGGTGATCAGCAGCCCGCTGCCCACCCACCACGGGGCCAGCTTGCTGCGGCCAGCAGGTGTCGGGGTGGCCGCATTCTCCTCCTCCTCCTCCTCCTCCTGGCTCAATACCAGCTGTGGCACCGCCGTCCTCAGCTTCTGGTACGACCTCATTGTCCTGGGGCTGGAGCGAGGGGAGAGAGACGAAGCGTGCATGGTTATGGGAAGTGGCCAGGGGAAGTTCATGCAAGGCTTCCTCGTGCCTGATGCAGAGATTTCTGCATTGGTTGAGATGTGCTCTGCAAACCTATGGCACTGAGGATGGCTTTGCCTGGAGCTGCCCATGCCCAGCCCCACCACAGCATAGAAGCAGCCATGAGGCTCTGCTGCAGCCCCAGGGACCACCAGACTGAACTCCACATGCTCTGGGGGGATGGCAGTGTTCCTGCAAAGAGTTTTGCCCAGGTCTGAATTTATGGGTTGCAGAGTTTCCAGAAGATGGCAAGCAAGAGCGAGCCCCCCCCACCCACTGGGCAGAGTCACAGCGCTGGGAGCCGTGAGGTGTGGAGCATCCTCTGCCCTGAGCATCCTCTGCTCATCCCCAAAGCCCTGAGTCAGACCTTTCAGCCTGGGGAGGGCTGGAGAGCTGGGAATATGCCGTCAGTGTTTGCCTCCCACTGATAACATGATTTTAGAAACTTCTCAGGCAAACGTCTTCCAAGCGAAGCAGAGCCCCCGCTCCTGCTGCCTGCAGGGAGCAATCCCAGAGCTATGAACAAGGACACAACTTTCTCCTCCCCGCCTCCAGCCAAAGCACCCAGACCTCACTCCCCTGCACCCCGCAATCCGCACAAGCTCAGCGCAAGGCCTCTCGCTGGAGAGTGGATTTTATCCCCATCGCCCCCCCCGGCCCTGCACCAAAACGGCCCACCCCGCTCAGCACCCCGCAGCACCCATCCCGTGCCAAGGGGCTGCTGGTGGGGATGGGACGCTGTGGGCATCCTCACACCCTGCATGCAGACACGACCACCTCGGCACACCGACCCCAACCTCCTCGGCGTGCCACCTGCCCGGGCACACATGCTCATGCCAGGCCACCGCAACGCAGCGACGGCCTTCTGGGCAGAGGGCACAGAGCCGGCCCTGCCAAAAAGTGCAAGGAGGAAGGACGCGGGGCCCCCAGCCCAGCGCGGGGGGCACAACCCAGGCCATGCCGGGCGCTTACATACACGTGTCTCCTCTTGATACTGCGGCTGCGGGCGGCGGCAGTGCGGGCAGCGAAGGCACCGGGCTCCCAGCGCCGCAGCTCTGCCTGCTCTGCCGTAAAGCTCCGAGCAATTGCCCGGCGCCTACCGCTCCTCTCTAATAGCAGCGCCACTACTGTGCCTCTCAGCTGACTTCTCAGCTGCTCTCTCGCCTGGTTTGCTTTGCTGTGCATTTTTAATGCGTCTGTATATATAGATCGATCCATGCTCAATGCTGTTCCAAAGCCCCGTGGTGGAGAATATGGGAGATGGATGATTTTTTTTCAGTTTTCCTATGTATACATTGGGTCTCAAGACCTGCACACTCACGTCTCCACCCTCCCCTTTACAGGATCGGAGCGTTTCAGCCCAAGCAGAGGGTGGAAGAGACGCCTGTGCTGAGAACTCCGTGGTGCCTGACCTGCTCTGAGCACACAGCAGGAGGGCTGACCCACAGCTCCCCACATCCCCAGAGCAAGGCCCCTTTCGTCCCTCATTTTTCACCGAGTGCACTTTCTGCCATGTGCTCACGCTCTCCTGGTTAAGGAGTGTGTGTGTGTGTGTGTGTGTGTGTGTGTGTGTGTGTGTGCACGCTCCCAGCCAGGTTTGCACTCTCAGGGGATCAGAGCCACTCGTTGTTTGCTCTTGAAGGCCACTGCAGTCTAAAGGTCAGCAGCAAAGGACAACAGACCTTTGGAGCAGAGCTGCTTTCTCCGGGAATGAAAACAAAAAGCCAGACCCATCGTGAATGGCCAACTCATCCAGAAGCTGAATTTCAACAACCCCCCTCCCGAGCCATACACAATATGTTCAACCCCATCCTTGCAAAGCCGGGGGAGAATGTCCAACTTTGGGTCACCGCAGAGGGTGAGACCACACGTAAGACACAGCCACCACCTGGGGGAGAAGCCCTGGATGCAACCAGGACCTCTGTGGCCGTACCACCACCCGCAGAGCACAGCAGGGTGGGTGGACGCACTGGGGGCACTGGTGGCCACAGGGCTCCTGTCCTTTGTTGGGCTCTGTGAGCTGGAAAGGGTGATGATGCAAAACACATCCAGAACTCAGCAGGGAGCACGGGGCTGGCTCGGACCTGCCCTTGAACCCTGAGCCCAGCACGGCTCAGCCAGCAGGCCAGATTTTAACCAGAGTCTGCAAACACGGGAGAGGTGAAGCCAGCAGTACTGCAGCTCCGTGCCATCACGTGGAAGCTTTAACCAACTTTGTTAGCTGGGTCCCAGCACGGATTGTTTCCCAACAGCCCGCTTTGCCCCACTAGCTCCTGCTGTGCCATACGTGAGGCTCCCCACGTTGTGCAAAGGGAGCGGCGAAAGGTGAAACCTTACGCAAAGTCTGACTGCGGCCCTCAGCTGCGGCTATTTGAGGAGGTTTGGCCCTGAGGCTGGAAAGCACAAACTGCAAAGAGCCAGCACCGGCTTCGCAATGCAGCCGTAAATAGCCCCGCACATAAACGCAATGGGAGTCCAGTTTCGATGGAGGTTGTTGGGTTTGCTCAGCCACGTGTGTTGACCTTACATTACAACAGGGGAGGGTCAGGTTGGATATTAGAAGTCACTTCTCAGAAGGAGTGGTGATGCAATAGCACTGCTGCACAGGGAGAGGTGGGGCCAATGGTCCTGGAAGGGTTGCAGAGCAGTGTTGGAGGCACTGAGGGACGTGGTTTGGTGGATACGGTGGGGATGGGCTGTGGCCGGCCTTGGTGATCTTCGAGGTCTTTCCCAACCTTAACGACTCTCTGATTCTCTGATCTCTGGGCCATTTTCCTCTCTGTTGGATGCTACCAAGATCTGAAACGCCAATGGGACGGTGCTGCAGGCACAGCAAGTCCCCAGAGAGGGCTGGTGCGGAGCGGTGCGGCTCAGGCTCGCCGCGCGCCTTGGCCCGGCCAGGAGCCGCCCCGGAGGCACCACGGCCGAGTCCAGCCGCCCGCGCGCCCCGCAGCCCCGTG